>VUQJ01037714.1:0-15879 GCA_015108635.1 Andinoacara biseriatus
CTGGCTCCAGGGTGGGGCCCCGGTAACCCTATCCCGGGCAGGGTGCACTGTTCCCTTGGTGTTACTCTCATAGGGGTCTTCTGAACCACTCTTTGTCTGGACCCTCACCCAGGACCAATTTGCCATGGGAGACCCTACCAGGGGGACAAGCCCCCGGACAACATAGCTCCTGGGGTCACTGGGACACACAAACCCCTCCACCACGATAAGGTGGCGATTCACGGAGGCCGCCTCTTGGGTGAGGTGTTCCGGGCATGTCCCACTGGGAGGAGGCCCCGGGGTAGACCCAGGACACGCTGGAGAGATTATATCTCTCGGCTGGCCTGGGAACGCCTTGGGGTCACTCCTGATGAGCTGGTGGAGGTGGCTGGGGAGAGGGAGGTCTGGGCTTCTCTGCTTAGGCTCCTGCCCCCGCGACCCGGCCCCGGATAAGCGGAAGAAAATGGATGGATGGATGGATTAACAAAATTATTTTCTCAGTGTAGTGTACATGTTGTCTTTAGTGAAAAGGCTGAAAGGCTGAAACTCTTTTATTGTAGTAAAGCAAAAGTTCTAAAATACCTCATCACTCGTTTATTTCATTTCTTTTCTCCTTCCCAGCCTGTGCTGCACCTGTGGTGTCCCCATTACTCCCAACCCAGCCAACATGTGTGTAGCCTGCCTGCGTACTCAGGTGGACATCTCAGAGGGAATCCCTAAGCAAGTCACTGTGCACTTCTGCAAGCAGTGTGAACGGTGCGTTTTACGCATTTAATTATAAGCACATAACAAATGTAATAGTCTGTTACTCTGTATGTCATTGTTTTTCTTCAGAAGGCGTTTACAGGTGAAATGTTGCAGTTAAAAAGGTATATTGTTTTCTCTTTGATGTAGGTATTTGCAGCCTCCAGCGACCTGGGTACAGTGTGCTCTGGAGTCCAGGGAACTACTTGCTCTGTGCTTGAAAAAACTAAAGGGCTCTATGTCTAAAGTAAGTCTCTGTTTTACTCAGTGTCGCTGAAGACAAGTAACATATTTCCACCCAAGTGAAAGATTTGTAAAGTCTGTACTAACACCAACTATAAATGTCAGGGTGTTCTGTGCCAATTTGTAATATGAGAGTCACAAATGTGATGCTAAGCTGCTTGTTTTAGTCCTGATTTTTTTTTTTAGTCCATTTTTTTTTTTGTTATGTTATAGTTTTTTGGCAGAGGGACAGTCTTAGCAATGACAATAAACTTGAATCCAAACCTTTAATATTATATAACCTGTAATATTCAGGTTAATGTATCCTCAACACGTACTTTGTCATACAGTGTCTGTCCCATGTTTCTGGTGTTCTGTGATGACGTGCACCCTGTTTATCATTGTACTTGTCAGAATTCGAATGGTGCTCATGGATCCAAAACGCGTCTCTCTTCACAGGTGCGACTAATTGATGCTGGATTCCTGTGGACAGAACCACACTCCAAAAGGATTAAGATTAAACTGACCATTCAGAAAGAGGTTAGAAAAAATGGAAATAATTTTCAGGGTCCAATTAAGACTTAATGAGTGATCTGAGATGGGCATGGTGCTTTTTGTTCAAAAGTTTGAATTTTAATTGTTTTTTTTTTGTCTTTTATTTTCTATATTCTCTTTATTGAGTTTTTTCTTTCATGATAATACAGAACAAAAGAAGGAAAAAAAAGGAAGGCATTCTTATACAGCATTATACCAAGCTAAACTACCATATATTTGCATTGAAATAATTTATAATTTACAAAGGAGAAGCAGAAGATATTAGATTTTCCCTTCAATGAATATTTGATTTTCTCCAATTTTAAATGTCCCAAGATATCGTTCATTAAAGCCAAGTGAGAGCAAGGTGTTAATTGTTTTTTTTAATCTTAAGAATATGCATAAAAGTGCTGGTAAGTTGTAAGATGCATTCACTACAAAGTGAGTCTAAGGTTGCTGTACCAGCAGAACAAAAGATATGTCTGTTCTTGACTGAGTTATGTGTGTTTGAGAGTAGTGAGCCTCGCCATTGGCTGTTATTGCATCTCCTTGACCTTTAGTGAAAACCTGAGCCTTGTGCCTCTTTTGTTCGTGCAGTTGGGTCTTTATAGTTCTGCCCGTAGTTCCCACTGGTCCAATAAAAATTCAAGCATTAAAAACGCAAATTTCTTCTTCCCAGACAGCTCAATTAATAAATTTCAAGCACAAGTTTTTGTCACCATTTCCCATGCAGCTGGAGCATATGGTGTGACTTGTTGCTGTCTTCTCCAGGTGATGAATGGCGCCATCCTACAACAGGTGTTTGTGGTCGAGTTTGTCATCCAGTCCCAGATGTGTGACGACTGCCACCGTGTGGAGGCCAAAGACTTCTGGAAGGCCGTTATTCAAGTTCGGCAGAAGGTAGATACCTGTGGTCTTATAACCTATCAGTAAAAGTTATTTTTCCATTTTTGGCGGTCTACTGTTATTTTCAACCTCTTTAAAAGTACTTTTTAATAAATAATGAATGTGAACGTGCCACATTTTATCAATTATTGAAGTGGTTATATTAGGGCACATTTGTAAAAATGGGGAGAGTAAAAAAGCTTGTGATCAAAGCTGAAAATATGTATACAACTAAAGAGCTATAAAGGCTATGATGTGTATAAGTAACATTGACAAAAATGCTGGACAAATGCATTTTACTTCTGAATTTGACCTCAAAAGTTTACTTTTTTGTTTTGTTTTTTGGATCCTTCACTGTTTACCCTTTCTACATGTAGAGCTCTTAGTGTTTGATATAAAATACAAGCACAGTGCTCTGGTTGTTTGTTGGGAAAAAAAACTCAGAACACTCCAATTTAAGCTGAATGTTACTGCCACAGAGACTGTAGACCTCCTAACCTTTGTTACTGTGTAGCTAAGCTAGGTTAACTATTATAGAGCTCAATACCATCTGCAACCACTTCAAAATAAAAGCCAGTCACTGAAAAAGCTTTTACTCTAACAGGAAAAGTTTAACAGAAACTTGATACCTGCAATAAATAGTTTATTCAGAGGTGGGACAAAAAAACAGATTTTGTCAGTGAGGTTAAGTGTTGGCAGGCAAATGCCAAGCCACTTATTCAGGTTTGCACTATTTAAAGGGATGAATATGAATCTCTGTATGATGAAGATTTTGCTTTTGTTCCTCAGACTGTACACAAAAAGACTTTCTACTATTTGGAACAGCTGATCCTGAAGCATAAACTCCACCAGAATAGCCTCAACATCAAGGAAATCCATGGTAGGTCACAGCTATATGATAATTATGTTGAATTTTTTACGAGTAATATACATAACCCTGTATACCCCAGTAGAATTCCATTAGAATGTTCCAGATTACTGAGAAAGTGGAGAAAGCTGACAAACACTAAAAACCTAAACTTAGCTATAATGTAATCAACTGTCTATGACAGGTTAGTTTTAATTTACAGATCACAGAAAGCTCTTTTGAACTGCATATGACCATTTCAGATTTGAACATTTGTTTTCATAATTTTCACTTCCTCTTCCTCATCTGTCTCCTCCTCTGCTGCAGTCTCCTCCCTCATCTCCAACTCATTCTCTTCCTCCTTAGCTGAAGCCTCATCTCCTGAACTCTCAGGGCTCTTACATAAGAAAATGTGCATAAAAATGCTGCTTTATTCCCAGTTAGTTATTGTTAGCAGGTTAAACATGCAGACTTCCCATCTCCTGACTGCTGACAGAAAGCTGGCTGTAACAGCAGCTGCTGGTTAAAATATAATGTAATGCCCTCTAACGTTCGGCTCGAGTGGCCTAAAAATCACACGTTCCCTTTGCTAAACAGTTTGATTGCATTCTCACATCATTTTCACTCATTGCTTGAGTCTGACAATATTAGATCCACATAAAAGAAAGCTAACATGAGCAAAAACAGCAGCACTCACTGATGGAAAAGTTCAGGATATCCTCAACAACTCACCTCAATATCACTGTCATCAATCAGAAATGCCCTTCATTGGCTCATAGACTGTGTCGGACTCCTTTGACAAAGTTTTACAGCCTCCTCAAGAGTAAATAAATTTGGACGCTTCACATTGGACATGGACTGACAGTCTAGACTTGTTACTGATAAACACCAGCCAGAGCATCTGAGGTGAATCGGGGTTAAAAAATAAAATATCACAAAAAATATTTCATCTACAAAGCAACACTTACAAATCTAAGTGTTGCTGTTGTTCAAATACATTAAAATATAGTGTGTACATTTTTTTTTTTTACACAAACAGCAGTAGAAACGCGCCAGCCGGCTGTGAATTTTATGGGGTGCAGAAGGTTAAAGGGAAATGCCTTGTATCTGCTGTGGGACCTTTACCCAAATTACACTGAAAAGTGGGAAGCTTGCCCTAGTTGTCACCAGCGGAACTAATGTGGGTTAGAGTGAAGGAGAACATAATGACGTGTCGAGTGTTAATTACCTCTTCCTGTACCAGACAGCAAGCCATGCATGCATATCACTGGCACCAATAACGTCATGCAGCTGTCCTCATGTGGGCCTCTGAGGGCCACGCGTTGTACATCTAATCAGCGAGCTATAATCAGAGCAGGCGTTTCCTGCCAGCTGCCCGCAGAGCAAGCTTGCTTCTTACCCTAGTTATAGATGCTAAGTGCTACTTCATACATACTTGTGCGCGCAGCGGCACACATGCTGTGCATTGAGTGACATCTCAGCAGCAATTCTCTGTATTCTTGAACTGGACTGTTAAGCGCAGTTTATCCCGATGGGGTATTTTAAATCATCTCCATATCTCGGCAGGACTTCAAAGCTTTAAGAAGGCTACAACATGTGGCTACCATATTTTTCTTTCCTCTTCATCTGCTCTCTGGTGTGTGCTGTTTTTCATGCATATGTTCTTTGCAGTGTTGATGACCTGCAAAGCACGCCTGTGATAAATTTATCGCTGGAGTGTATATGATGGTATTGCTTTTCTCTCAGATGGCATTGATTTCTACTACGGCTCCAAGCAGCATGCTCAGAAGATGGTTGACTTCTTGCAGTGCACCGTGCCCTGCAGGTAAACATTGCTTCGGTCTGTGCCTCTGAAAACACTGAGCACAGCCTCAGTGATGATGTCTGCCGAGGTTCAGAATTTGTATGCAGATGCGGAGACGATTTGCTAGCAAGTGTTATCAAAATATAGGCTGTAAATAATAAATTGTTAAAGTTAGCATTAATAGAGAATGTAACACATTGTAAAGGAGGGCAATATGTTGTTTGTTTAAAACAGTGTAAAATATAATATATATAAACTGCACAGGCTGTTTCTTTTTCACGTGGGCACAAAGTTTTAAAGCATTTAGGCCCTCTTTTTTGTGCCATTTGTCTGACCCATACTGTATGAACTCGACTGTGTTACTGAATGAGTTAATACTAATGCTTGCTTTTTTCATTTTAAAGGTCAAAGGCATCGCAACGCCTCATCTCTCATGACATCCACTCAAACACATACAACTACAAGAGCACCTTCTCTGTGGAGATTGTACCGGTCTGCAAGGTATCCAGCAAACACTTACATTTATAATTCATTTTAGTTGAATTTTGGTTCAATCCAGTGATTCACAGTTGGCAGCGAGACACATTGAAGTGTTCATGTCACTTCTACAGCTTCAGTAAAATTTGTCTTATGATCAGCTGCTATTTAGTTTATAAAAGGGTTGAAAAAGGATTAATTCCTTATAACATTAAAACGAAGGTAGGGATTGATTGATCCCTGCCAGCTCCTTAATCCCATTAAGTGGCATGTCACTTCAGTTGAATGCTTTAAATGACATTACATAGATCGGGTGTGTTTACACACCATATTTCAGTACTGGCGGCACGCAGGGACACATTTTTCTTAAATGAAAACCTCAAGCCCTTTCCTTTGGACAGACGTGCTGTTCTGCAGTTGTATTGCTGGTTCAAAGTCTTTTACTCCCCGTGACCTCGGTTTGACCTCCAGGTTTTCTGGTTGTGTCTGGTTGCCAGGACAACGTTGTTTGCCTTTCACCGCGGCTGGCGCAGAGTCTGGGGAACATGGGTCAAGTCTGTGTGTGCATCCGTGTCACCAGCACCATCCATCTGATCGACCCCCGCACCCTGCAGAGTGAGTACCGAGAAGTTTTGACACATTCAGCTGACACCGCTGGCTACAACTCTTCTTGTTAAATCACTGGATAATTACAGCTGCTTTCTCCTGTGTTGGCTTGCAGTCAGTAGAGATGTAATTTAAGTTAAGGATAGATATAATATATAATTGTCATAGGTTTTTAATAAAGCCTCACAGCAAGAAGGTTTTGGGCTCAAACCTGCTGGCCGGGTGAGGGAAGTTTATAATGCTCTCCCTGTGCCTGTGTGGGTTCTTTCCTCTCACAGTCCAAAGACGTGAGGTTAATTAGCAGTAGGTGTGATGTGAGCATATCTGCTGCAGACTGGGATTGCCTCCAGCCTCTCCATAACCCTGAAGTTATAAAAATACATGAAAAGTTGTAGTTTGAAAAAAAACTGGTGCTGTGAGTGCACTACACATTCTTATAAATTATTTTCTGATAGTAAACACCTTAAAAAATAGCTTAAGGCGTAGATATTTAACTGAAAATTATTCACCAACAATTTAATTTTTATTAATTTTGTTGATTTAATTAAGTTCATTAAATTAAAAATAGATTTTTTGGCATTTGAACTGTTGACTAATAAATGTCAAAACAAGTAATTTAACCGCAGGAAATTACAATGTGAGATTTTCTCCACTGTTATTATTTTATTTATTTATTGGAATTTTCTTATGTATTTGCTGTTTTATAGTAGATGGAGCATCACAAAGAGCACCAGCTATAAGGAAAGGAGAGAGCTTGCAATTATGTGTTATAAACTGTTCAGCAGTTTGTTTTTCTTTTAAGTTTTATAGATAATTTGACAGCTGATAAAGTAAAAAATAATGATTATTATTATTGTATTTAAATTACACTAGATCAAACTAAGTTTTTAAACATTGATCAGATTTGTTTCCTTTTAAATGTCTTTTGGTGAACCAGGTGTATCCTGTTTACCTTCTTTTAGGATCTGCACTTTTATAAACATTATTAAACAGGTTATTTTTTACTCTTGTATTATTGAACATATAACACCAAATGATTTCCTGATTTCCTGCATCACTGCATGATCGACGCTCTTGTAGAGCACTCTAAACTGACCCCAGTTTGGTGACCACATGTTGAACACATTTTACTCAACTGCTTCTCTCTCCTGCAGTCACAGCAGTACACGAGAACTGCTCCTAAAGAGCAAAACATATTTCAGATTGTATTTTTTATTCTGTCAAGGCCAAGTTATCTGATTTAGAGGGATTTATTACCAATGCAAGCACTGAGACAATTAGTGATGGGTTGCTTCCTCTGTGGTGTAATCATTCATTTTGTGAGAGGCTGGATGGTCTTCCACATCTTGAAGCAGCACATGCGTTTTTAATTACTCTTCAAAGCGTGGGCTATTTTTGGTGCCGAAAGTTTTTCAGCTGGTTGAAAAGCACAAACAGCCTCAAGGCTGTTGAACAGATTCAGCAGCACAAGGCAATTAACTCATGTATCAGAAATATGCATTTCTGTTTTTCTGCTCGTAGTTTGTTTGCAGTTTATATGGGAAAGAATCATTTCTTTCTTGTTTGTTTAGAGTATGAACAGAAAGAAAAAGCAACTATGGACAAATAAGACTTGTAATATTGTTAATATATGTGTTTTGAAGATATTTAATTTATGTAAAACAAAGCTAAAGTTTTTTTTAAGACTTAAACTAAATGATCAAATGTGTAATCTGTATCCGCCCTCTGTGAAGTTAATTTATGTTTTTCAAGATCAAACGAAGATGAGAAGCTGCTGAATAATTTCTGCTCCTGTTCTTTGTCTGCTCTAATGGCTACTCCTGTCACGGTAGGACTGTCAGTGATGCATAAATGATCTATCTCGCTAGTTGCTGAGGTGGACGGGAACACATACTGGCGTAACCCCTTCAGCAGTCTCTTCAACCCAAGTCAGCTGGAGGAGTTCATAGTCATGGACACTGACATCATCAGAGACCAGAAGCTGGGTGCTGGAGCTGGCATGAGGTCCAACAAGGTAAAGGCGCGCGTGTGTTGGTGCAGAACCGATTGCATTATGGGGGAACATTGCTCTTCCCTCAGAAGTAAAATCAATAGCAAACCATTACATTATCCGTGAACCTGTATGTTGGATTTGAGCCAAAACAACACAAACACTCAGGAGTTTTTTTTTTTTAGGGAAGTGAGGTGTGTAGTTTCCCCTCTCTCTTTTGTCTTGGTTTGTGTGTGTGCGTGTTGCGTTATTATTGATGCACCTGAATGAGCAAACATGGATGAAAGACCAAGAGTAATGTTTCATTGCTTTAAACATTTTTTTTCCTTCCCTCGTTGTGTATGCGTGCTACAGCACATGCTGGCTGAGGTGTGGGTTCAGAAAACATCAGAGATGGATACGAGTCAGCAGTATCACTGCCGTACATTCCTGGGCCACCTCCTCAATATCGGAGACCTGGTGCTGGGGTCAGTATGCAGATCAGACTGATGTGCAGTTGTGCCTAAATAGTAGTCAGTGAGTTTACACTTTTCTTCTTATCCTGTAGGTTTGACTTTGCCAATTCCAACATCAATGATGAGTACCTGAATAAGATGAATCCTCACCATGTTCCTGACGTGGTAAGACTCACCTGCACTTCCACAGACATCCTCAGTGAATAACCCTGCTTCAGATGATGAGCTCAGATTTGTCAACTTGATTAATACAGCCCTCTAGTGGCAAACTAAAACACATGCAGATCTAAAAATGTATTCCTTCATGAAATCACATAGGAACAAATATGTCGACAGTCTATTCTTTAATTTGAACATTCGTGCATTTGGACAATCAAAGGTGCTGATCAAGAAGAGTTACGACCGCAGTAGGAGGGTGAAGCGCAGGAACTGGAAACTGCAGGAGATGGCCAGAGACCGCGAAGGCATGGACACAGATGATGAGAGGTAGGATGGTTTAGTTCATTATCTGTTGAAGGGGATGAAGTATTGGTGCACATGAATAACCTCTCAGTTATAGCCTGCTGTCTTGGGAAAGTGTTTTTTTTAAGCTAAGGTTAATGACTCAAAAGGTTTTTTTTTTTTTTTAAAGTTTTTTTGTTTGGGACTATTTTCAGATGTGGATACATGTGTTAGTATTTAAAGCAGGTCATTAGTAAATTTAGGCTTGACTCAAAAAAATGTACAGAGGTCATGATAATTGGTATGACAGATTGGTGCCAACTAGTACAGAACTGTGGCTCACTGATGTTCTTTTTTTTCTTTGCTTGGACAGAAGTGGAGTTCTAACACAGAAAAATCAACTGTATCAGACTCTGATGCACAGACAAAACTTACTTAAGGGATTCTTTTCTTTGCTGGTTTCAGGCTTTTCATAGAATTAAATTAGAAATAAAAATAGCAGAATATTACAAAACCTGTGTTTTTAATGTGAATAAATAACTGAAGGGTTTTAGCCTCATGTTAAGGTTAAAGCCATAATTTCTGGTACATAAATCTCTGGTACAGAGCATATGGGAAAACCACTTCAGAGACCTGAAATGGTGACTCAAGGCATCGTGATGTTTTGGCTTGTTGGAGAATAGTTGGGTAGTGTGCCAAGAATGTGAAATCTCCTGTGGATGTTTTTTTTATATATATATATATATATATATATATATATATTTGTTTGTTTGTTTGTTTGTTTGTTTGTTTGTTTGTTTTTATTTTTTTTCCGTCTGTAAAATAACCAGATGGGTCTGCTCTAAACTTGCTTTTCTGTATTCAGACAATACCAGGACTTCCTGGAGGACCTGGAGGAAGATGAGGCACTGAGGAAGAATGTCAATATCTACAGAGGTGAGTAGCTGATCGCCATGGCGCTGACTTGCTCCTGCAGCAGCTTCCTGAGAGGGATTCAGAACCTTTGTTTAGGTTCATTGTCAGGTTACTGTCAATGGCTGCTTAAGGGTCTGATGGAAGTTGTAACACGTTCATTATAGATGATGTATGCTACACTTAATGAGCAGATGCTAATTTTTTTTTTTTTTAAATTCTTTTTAATTTCAGATGTGTCAAAGATCCCAGTGGAGAGCGACACTGATGATGACGGAGCACCACGTATCTCCCTGGCAGAGATGCTGGAAGAGCTCAGTCTAACAGATGCAACAGGAGGAGAGGGTACCGACATGATGACAGAGTAACCAGTCACCGTTCTGCTTTCATGGCACCGACAGCTGATTTATCAAATATTGACCTGCTTATGTTACAATAATGCAATTACACACCATGGAATCAGAACTGTTTGCAAAGTGAGGACTGATTCAAACATCAACAGATATGTTGAATCAGACAGATCCGGTGGTGTAATGACTTATTACAGTTAAAATCTACAAACTGGAAGTCATAATGGTCCTTAGTCAAATTTTTTTCCTGCTGAGAAACTTTCAGTTGAAACATTTGATCATTTACTTCCACATTGTCTCTTTCCACTCTGGACCTACAGATTAATATTTTCTTCTTCTTTATGTGATGCTCTTTGTCATATCAAATGACATGAAAATGAAGTGCTCACAGTTCCTTTATCTAAATAAATCATTGCCCACAGTTTTCATAAATGTTTTCTGCTGATTGAAAAACTTTTCTTGTGCTTTACTTTATTCATCCACAAGAGGGAGCTCTGTGCTAGAAATGTATAAGAAGCCATGCATTTAAATAGAGACGCTTGCTGCGCCAAGTCTGTTAATGATGTACTTTGGCTACTGTGGGCAGTATGCAAATACTGTCCAGCCACAACACCTTTTCAGCCAGAAAGATTTCAGTCAGTGCAATGTAATATAAGCTGAAGCTGGAGATATGAAATAGATTGAAATAGATTTTCTGCAGTAGGCATAAAGAAAGAAATGTGTGAAAATGGCCAGCCCTACCCTCTGTTCGAAACCCGTCACACCAAAAGGGCACAGTAATATGCGTGTCCTGTAAGTGCAACACATGTAAGTGAATGCTTATTTCTGCCTTCACAGTTCATTCAAATCCTGCTGTCAGGTCATCGATCTCTGCTTAACCCACTGTGCCTCCTCTCATTTACATTTTACCTCCACAAACTTTTGAAAATGTTTTCCTGTATGTCAAGCTCATGGGATTTCAAATGAAAGTGAAAGTAAATCACTTGTCAAAGAAAAAAACGGTTCTAAAACTTTAAAAATATATTTAAGAAGAGGGTTTTGTATGCAGTCGCTTCTGGATCTGTTAAATAAACCACCGAGCATCATAAAGGGAGTGTGAATAGTGTTGTGGTACCATGTTGGCTTAAAACAGAAAACACTTGAGGAGTGGTTTAAAGTGATGAAGCCATGCAGGCCTTTGATATCAAATGTTTTTCGGTGTTCCTTTGATGATTTTGGAATCTAAAATAATGAATCCAAATCCGTGCATTAAATCAAACCATACCTGAGTTTTTGTTAAACATTTCAGTTTGTTTGTTGGAACAGTCCAGCCCACCAATAGATAATGTAATGTAAGACAGCAGAGGAATGTGTGTCTCACAGGGTGTGTTAGTCTGTGTGATATGTCTCAAATTTTGACTTGGAGGAGGTCGAGTCTGGTTTTTCACAAACCTGAGCAGGTTGTTATGGGTAATCAGATCTACTTGGGAAAGTGAATGAAGTGCGCGCACCCCCCCCCCCCAACCCCGCTTGCTCTCTCTCTCTCTTGTGTGTTGGCCTGATTCACCTTCAGTTCCCCTGTTTACGGCCCATGAAGAGCTTAAAGGATAAAGATTGTGAATGTCCGATTTGAATAATGTTTTCCTCGGTAATTGTCGCAGGGCAGCAGCAGATCACATTAGTGGTTTCACTACTATTGAAAATCCTTTGCAAATACGTGTCCAGTGTGAAGACCTGTTCATAAGCTGTGCTTGCCATTTCAAACCAGTCCCCATCCTCGTGACGCTAACTGCGGGCTGGAGAGAATATCCGTGCGTAACCGGTGCGCTTTCGCGGTCCTCCCTGTGTTTACACATTAATAATGCAGTGTATGAATTGAGCAGGTCAGCAAACCTCACAGTTGGAAGATAAGATTTCCCAATTGTACGTCTGCTTACAGAAAGACACACTGGTGCGTGCTTGCGTGTGTGTGGTTTCTTTCCCAGGTGTGTTTCTGGGCTCCCTTGGTTGAAGTCCTGTGAATTCTCAGGGCAAGAGACGGATGTGAAGACTTCAGATTACATTTGTTTTCAAAACACTTTGGAGAACGTTTAACGCTGCACGCCCGGACGGTCCCAGAAGCGCTCAGTGTTTGTTGCAAAATGTAATTAATGTGGCATTAGACAGTATTCATTTGATCTTAGCATAAAGACGGGTATGAAGCAAAGGGCTGTTTGTGAATGGTTTATGAGCTGCATTCAGACAACTGCTCCGGCTGAACGTGAATATTATCCTCACGTTCAGTGATTTCATACCCCTTCAATATTTTGTTTCCCCTGATGAAATATAATCTACAACATACCGAGGATGCGGTATGCCAGCGTGGTCTCTGTTTGGTTTTTCCATCCTGCGCGCTGCTGCTGCTGCTGCCTACGTCAGAGGTGGCACTGCGGCGCAGTGTCGGGCTGCAGCATGGTGGGAAGGAGGCGATGCGACACCGACTGAACAAAGTTTAAAGATGCTGCACAAAGCAGCGCACTACACATGGCTGAAATAGAGCCCCAAACAAGTCGACGCCTCCTCCTGTGCTTATTATGCAGGGACTTTTTTCCCCATTTCGCTGCATAAACAAACACCGGCCTATGCATCGCAGTTCCCGGACACTCCACCTGCAAGATCTGCGAGCCAGGTGAGTCGCGAGTCTAAGCACGGGTGGTGGGTGTGGTGTCATATGTGTACTACATATAGGCCGGTTGTAAACTGGTGAGGCAGCTTTTTCGTTTACACAAAGCAGCGGAGCAGCAGCAGCGGGACGCGGGCTGGAGCTCTTATTCTAACAATCTCAGTATAACGCAGGGATCTCACGTCGGCTGCCGAGGTGAGTCACGGCACAGGCTGCAGCAACGGCTCAAGCTGTAATAAGCGCACACCCCTTCTGATATATAATCTATTTACATGTATTAAAATCTAAATTAACCGTGTAACAGCCAACATCATTGCTGTGGGTTGATAATTAAAGTTAAATGTATTTATCTAGATTTAATAACTTAAGAATTAATAACTTTTACTCAAACCTTGCAAATTTCTGGGCTAAACTTGACATTTTAAGTAAGGCACCATCTTAACAGTGATGGGGTTTGATGCGGGGGGGTTTCATAGAAAACTACCTCGTGGTGACTTCAGTACAAAAGTCGTACTGTTACTACGCCCGATTATAACGAGGAACTTAATTTGATTACGCACTGTCGATAATAGCGGCCCTGTACAGATAAGGAAATGTTTCCAACTTGCAAGATGTTCCGAAGAGTACTCCCACCTACACTTGTTACGCACCTGCTGGCCCCACCCCCACCTGTCTGGAAGCATCTATCACTGCCTGCCACTGCTTCAGCGTATATATTTAAATATATATATATATATATATATATATATATATATATAGAGAGAGAGAGAGAATAAAATACAATAAAACAAACTGATTTGTTTAAAATATGCATTTATTAAAAATACATTTGTAATCATGACATTTTAGCAGAGTATGACATTTCTGACTTTTATTTGGTCTTACAAATTGCTCTTATGAAAATAAAATAGGATGATATAAAAAATAACAACTATAATCAAGCTTTTCATTTGAAACAGAATTACAATCCCTCCATTATCGGAACACTCAGAAAGTACACACATACACACTTTGAAAAAACAACTAGAGCTTAAGAAAATTTTGCTTTCTGTAGGCCTGGTTTTTAGTTATTTCAGGTAATGCCAACCTGATGTATTAAGTACAGTAATAAACCTGTCAACACGCTCTAAAATACAGTAGGGTGATAAAGTGCTTAATAAGTTATGTTACAATGGCACTTCAATGTCACACTGAGTCCTGGACAAGAAGTGCTTACAATACAAACCATAATATTAAAAAACAATAGTTTTATAATTGTCTCACACAGGTGTAAAATAGATGGATTGAATACAGTTTAAAACAGTTTTTTTTCAAATATCAGGACAAAAATTAAGAAAATGTGTGTTTTTTTAAAGGTCTTTGGTCAAAATTTCCCTTTGTACTACTTGAAATGCTTCCTTTCTTTTCTGGCTGTAAAATCCAGGTCCTTAAGACACAGTATACCAACACAGTCAGGATGAACACAGACTTTTCTCCTACAGGTGAGAAGTCGAGAGTCTCATATCTAAAGATTGTAATGCTATAGCTGTAACATGTATTACTGTGCTCCTTTGTTTTGCATGCTGTTGCATCGCTGTTTTCATTTTTTTTCTTTAGGTCAATCTCTGTTTCTGTTAAATCTTGTACTCTTTTTCACCAAATTTCAAACTTGAAATTTATTTTAGTACTGAAGATGGTATTCAGTTTTCTCATGGGCTTTCTGCTGTACAGTTAAAACTATACAGCAACACAAACATTATCAAAACAAAACTGAACTATAGATTTTGGAATTATAGAGCATAAATGAAGCTACTGGTTCATATGGAAGATGTTTTCAACAGATAGAGTATCCATCTAGAATCATAACATTTTCACAACACCTTTAGACTTTGTGAGTAATAAATGCCAACGTGCAACAGTACATGCTCACTGACCCACCAACCCTACAGACCTTCACATTACCTGACACTGAAGCAATAGCTAAATGTTTGCTCACATTGCTGAATGACCTTGGGTTCACATGCTGTTAGAGCCACAGGTACCCAACTGATAACCCAGCTTGTGTAAATAATACAGTGGAGATGCTGATAAAACATATTTCATCTGTATGCAGCATTGGCTGCCCTTTGACAGAACTCAGGGAACATTTCAGTCCAGTTTTTGTGCGCTATAACGACAACTTCTTTCCTTCAGAACTTCACAATATGATCAGAATGTTTGTCGAATGTATTTGCATTTCTCATCCAGTCATCACGAGTTAAAGAAAAAGGCACATTTTAAATATATTTCATTGTTTAGAAAGCATTGCTTTAAAATAGCAGCATTTAGGTTGATGCAGGTTTGCAATGAGAGAAAAAAAAAATAAAGTTCAGTAAAAATAGAAAATATATAGAATATATTTGTTGCAAATACAGCACAGAAAAGACTGGAAATGTAAAGTGAATTAGAAAAATATTGTAGTGCATTTTTGAACTTAATCCCAGCAGCATGTGAAAAATAAGTTGTAAGGTACACATCACAAAAAGGGAAATGAATTAATGCAAAACGGAAGGGTTTAAAAAGTGCAACCTGATGAGATCTACAGATCACCAGTGTACTTTTTTGCATCAAAATCTCAACTTAGTTATTTTTTATGCTGCTTTGCATCCATCCACTCTTGATTTTTGCCTCTGACGTATAAATTAATACAGTTATTTGCATCCAGAAATAGTCTATAAACTTATTTACCTTCACTCACCTCTAGGCACTGAAAGGTATTCCATTCTTTGAAACTGAAAAGTGGATTCTTTAAAATTTTACAAGACTTTAAAAATAAATCAAAAAAAATTATTTTAAGCCGTAAACTGTATCAATACCTAGGTTTTTTTTTTTTTTAGAACATAATAGTTATATTCTAGTGGTCCAAATTTTGACTTTTCTCCTGTTTATCTTACAATATTCTCTTTGTGCCTATAATTTTCCTAATGTAAACCTAATGTGTGTCATTAAACATCAAACAAACAACCTATTTTTC
>VUQJ01037716.1:0-12161 GCA_015108635.1 Andinoacara biseriatus
TGTGTGTGAGTGAGTGTGTGTGAGTGTGAGTGCGTGTGTGTGTGTGTGAGTGTAAGGAGTTCGTGTGTGTGTGTGTGTGTGTGTGTGTGTGTGTGCGTGTGTGTGTGTGTGTGTGTGTGTGTGTGTGTGTGTGTGTGTGTGTGTGTGTGTGAGTGAGTGTATATGTGTGTGTGTGTGTGTGTGTGTGTGTGTGTGAGTGAGAGTACATCAATTCCTGACTGGACTTACTCATGTGTGAAGCATCGTCTCCGTTTATTTCAAATCGTTGGAGAAATGATACTATGTTTCCCTTCCTCTGACAATTTCCTCTCAATAGTTATTCACAAAAAGAAAAAGAGAAGACAAGAGACAGACATGATTGCTAGTTATTTGTTTCCTGAATGTAAAAGTGGCAAAAGACTATTAAAATTCAGCTCTCATCCTGGCAGGCTCTGTCCAGATTGCAGTGCTGTCAGGGAGTAACAGTATGCAGCAACTGTACTAGTATTGATTCTGTGAAACAAACTGTAATTAAAACAAAGGATCAAAAAATAGCAATAACAACATTAGAAACACCATACTTATAATGATGAATAAATATCACACAATTAATCTTACCCATAGAGCCATGGAGTGTATGTACAGATAGAGAATATTGAATCAACACACTACCATAATCATATGTAATAAGCTCATACAAAGTTTCAGAAAATAAAACCCATCATACGGATACTAAGGAGTCATTTTTAGGATTTGTACAAAAGGACCGTCACTAAGAATTTACTCAGGGAACATGTAACTGCTGAAACTGACAAACTGGAGAGGTTTTGCCACAAAATATGTCCCTCTTATCCTCTAAAGTGACGTAATAGAATGGCCTAAATTTTAGAATAAAATTTTATAAAGGTTAAAAATTATTATCATTATCTTTATAATTTGGTACGAAGCCAAAATCCCTTCTTACCAAAATCATTTTAAAACCCTCTTATCCCACAAAAAAGTCAAAATTATTGGAGCACTCTGTCTTCATAAGAAAAGCCCTAACATGAATTTATGTGTTTTGTTAGGTCTAAGCTAAATCCACCAGTTATCCTGGGTATTAACTTACAGTGACAGAAATGCTTCTAATTCATGGTTTAAAAGGACAGTTTTTGGTTTTGTTTTCTTGGCCATAAAAATGACAACTAACCTTGATAATGTGCAATAATAAAAAAAATATATCCAGAATAGATTTTAGCATGCATGCATACCACTAGTCCAAAAATATAATCATAAGCCTAGCTGACACATGCACAATTATGTGAGTGCAAAAAAAAGGAGAGAGAAATAAAGTTAAATTATGCTAGCAAAGAGGCAGAGTTCAGTCATTTGATCACTTAAATTGCTTTTATTTAGCGTAATAAGACTCACTACATACCATTATCTCTCTAAAACACATAAAGCTGTAATTGTAGTAAGAGCAGAGTAGGCTACAATTTTCCAACAGCTGAGCTGCCTACGTTCCCACGCTGATCTCTCTCCTTTTCAAATGAAATGCTGTTGATGGTTAATGGATTTGCTTGTAGGATCAGTAACAATCTACACGGTGCTCTACTCTGAAATCAAAACTTTGCTACTAAAAACAGAAATACAGTAAAGCATATGTTGCAGCACAGATGAAAACAGGGTCTGTTGTTGTGATGATAAAGGTCAAGCTGGCTGTGTAGTAGGTTTGGCCACAGTGTTGGGAGAAGTGGATGTAATGCACACAGAGATTAAAAGAGATGCACCAGGCAGAAGACCATGGGAGAGAGGAAGAACATCACTGGATTTGAAAGTAGCATACATTATACTATAAAGTGATGTAGTATATTTTCTGGCTGCAATTTGGTGTGAAGTAAGCAGCAGTAAAGGCTGCTGGCAAGATTTACAAATGTATTTGAATTTGCTTTACAAGTAGTGTGCAGAAACTAAAATGATCCTTTATGAATACATGCCTGTCATACATTATTGGATGATTGTATAAGATGGAACATCTACTTAAAAAAAACTCTTTTAATTTAATGCTAAATATTCTATAGTATATTCACTGCATTTGTTAAGTATAATTATCATTAATAGCAAAGGTAGTTAATTAAGCTATTATATCTCTGTGTAGATTCTCAGTCATCCAGGTCATCGTAGATGACATCGTAGATGACATCGTAGACGACATCGTAGACATCTTAGACATCGTAGACGACAAGCTATTATATCATGAGTTCATACCTATATTACAGTTCCATTCAGTCAGTCTCCAGTAAAAATAGTATGGCAGCCTCCTAGTACTCCTAGTACTTGGTGGTGGATTGGTGATGGCACTAAATGTTTTCACTGTCAGCAATCAATTGCATGTAATTGCAACGGCCACTTTTATTCACAAGGCGATTGCACAGGTCACCTGCGGCGAGGTGATTGTGGTTTGACTCCCTGCTGTTGCTCTTAGATTGGCAAAATTCTGGATTACAATTTCTATTTAATGTATGAAGGCAGACAGATTGCCAACCTGTTTCAATGAGTATCTGTGACACTTCTCTTTGCAATATGGGACTGACTGCCAACTGGTTGTATTCTCATTATATTCTTGATGTATTTTCCTGTATAAAAGCAAAGCTTGCCAAGTACCTCTGTCATTCTGCAGTTAAACCACTGTCCTGCAGCAACCATCTCAAGATTTGTGAATGAAATTCTGGCTGGACTGAATTTCTGTTTATGACTTTCTCTTTTTTACATTTGCGATTTTCACTGATTTGTCATGGCTTATTGCTGGATTATTAGATTAAATGTAATTGGCAACTTGTCCAATTCATTCGCAAACTAATAGCACACTGGTTGTGTCTTATTGCTGTTTTCTTACCATCTTGATGCACCAAAGTCCCGTTGAAGATGGAAACTGATTGTGAGACAGATCACAGACCTGCTCTCCATCTTTGAAGCAACCACTTTAAAGGCAGTAAGATTGCAAGACAACAGGACATGGCCATAATATTTTTGGTTGTGCCACAGTCTGTGGCACGAACACAAACTGTGATTGTAGCATTAAAAAGTCTGTCACTCAAAATCTTTTAATTGTTTATATTTATATAATTGGTTTTATTAGCACACATTTTTAGTGTGAATTAGTCTTGTCTTCGATATACATTTAGAGTAAACTCTCACAGCTCAATGTTAGTATGGCAGATTGCTGTTAACTGATTTCTGTTTTCCTACCCCGCCTAATTAAAGCCCAATAATGAAGTGAGTTGTTGGATATATCCTGATCTTTTCTGTCAGTAAGCACTGCTCTTTTTAGGGCTGTATGTCTGTATACATTCTCAGTCTTCTAGGTCATGGTAGTCTCTGAAGCTTGAAAAAGGTGACTGCATTTCTTTACATTTGTTGAACAGGTTTCATCTCTTATCAAAGAGGCTTCTTCAGTTATAAAACCAAGTCATGGAGAGTCCCAGGTATTTAAACCCTAGTGGGGATTGTCCCCTTGGATGTGGTCACATACAGTAAGAGAATTATGGTATAAGAGGTGAAACATTTAAAAAGAAAAACAAAAAAACGTGAAGAAGTCTAGTCATCTTTTTCGCGCTTCAGACTGCTGCTATCTGCTCTTAGCTGTGGTTAATGAATCTATTGTTAAAGTAGAGCTAACATTTTTAAACTGGGACACTGAGTGAATAAACTCTTATACAATGTGAGAATGTAATCAAACGAGGAAAGTGGGATTTCTTTTTAGAACACTTCAGCCTAACATTGGCTGGCATAACGTTAGCTAATAACAAGCCGTTGTTGTTTAAATGGCTTGTTGTCAGCTGTCTGAAGAGAGGCGGGTTGCATGCCTAATCTGCTGACAATTAGTAATTGTGCCAATATTGGGAGTAAATAAGCATGTTTACGCACATCATCATGTGTCTGAAGGTTCAAACACAAATCATGCGTGCGAACACAGACGAGTTCTCTTCTCCACCTTTGGCATACTGTATACAGTTTGTGTTCAGTCTTTAGCCACATACGTAAACACACAATTAGGCACAACAAAGTTGGCGGGCAACATGGCGGCTTCCACAAACCAGTACCCACTCCTGTGCATTTTTAATGGATTCATTCTAACTTTATGAGAATGTATAAATTTGTTGTAAGAGATAATTACACGCTAATCATAGTATATTTATCAGTACATTATTTTTTATTAAACTCAAAAAAAATGACTGGCTGTATCTTTAAATAATCTTTTTTTAAAAGAAACAACAATTCAGAATTCTGGCAACTACTGTGGAACCAGACGTCCTTCCTTAGATTGTTTTTCCTCTAATTTTTACCCTTACACTTAATATTGCAGTTGTTTGTGTATGTTGACACAAAGACCTTTACACTGAGGAGAAGGAGGACAATCTCACTGTGAACCATCTGCTCATTCTAAGTGCTGTTTGCCTTTGATAGCAGAGCAGAAAGTCACTCTCTTCCACGAGGAACGATGAAAGACAGGGAACAGCAGGAGAGTTACCAGAAAGACAAATACCCTTTTATGCATGAAACCTCCGAATTATTCTTATCACTCTTTTTTGAAAGACGGTTGGCTTTAATGCATTTCCTGTAAGGACATGTTCGATATTGAGGTGTTTCCCTCATTAGATTGCAGTTGTGGATAGATTCTCCACTATTATTACACACCTTGCGTGGCTACTGGAAAACAACAGCAAGCAGAAAATAAGCACACCTGCTTCTTAATTCTTGCTTAGGTTGGATGAGATCTGATCTTCATGCTTGTTCTTAATTCACTGAAATAGGTGGCATCTGGCCATATTAAAGTTTTGGCTGAAGTATCATTGAATTTCCTGCTGTAGGCCATAACTGCAAATTTCTTGACTGATATGCACATTTCTCTTGTTGACAAAATAACTTTGGCTTGCAAATTTTCCAGATCACTGACGTTTCCAAATGAATGTCTGAAAGTGTTTGTATAGAAAGCTACGAGAAGGGTGATGAGAAAGGTACAAGGTGTCAACAGAAACAAGCCCGGGTCAAAAGTACAAATGCGCACTTTGAACAAACAAGTGTACAGAGGGTTATAGAATTTGCTTGCCTAACCCACCCAATGTTACTCTAAAATCTACTGAATGTATTCATGAAGCTGGTTTTATGCTACTGTAGTTTCCAACATAACACGACTGTGTAGTGTCCTTATGGACCGTCTGCATTCCTTGAGAGACAGCAAATAGAAAGCTTAGATAAAACACACAGTTCGCACATCTACTGTATAATTGATTGGGTATTGCATGGCTCTTTTGTGTTTAAGTGCTACAGAGTTAGTGGTTGAATATCTGAGATTTCCTGGCCTGAAAAGAAAATCCATCAAGCGGATTGAAATATGTGGACTCTTGGGAAACACGGAATGTTTGTTATCTTAAAAGGCTCCAGATATAATGGAAGAGATGAAGGAGCATTTTATTTCATGCCTGATACAATGTGGCATAGCCATGCCAAGGATCTTTTGATGTTTTATGAAGAATAAAAGAGGATATTACTTAGACAGATAAAGCCAAAGTGTCTCTCAAGCCAACTTACTAGCATGAAGGCATCAAAAGATAAAATTAAGTTTTCTTTTGAACTGGGGGTGGCTGTGGAAATGCTTAAATGTTTTCTTTAAACTGCATACCAACTGATGTTCACACAGGAAGAGGAATCAAGGGCCCTATCCGCAGAGGTTAATTGTTCACTTAGAAGTTTCTATAGTAATTATGCAACAATATTTATCTGATTAGAATAATTGTGCAAATTAAATTAAATTGAACTTGCTGTTTTCTGCTTGATACGTATTAGCTCAGTCCCACAGAGTCTCCAAGAACAGTTGGAAACCACATAGGTGTCTTTTGGTCTCCAATTAACCCTTTTCTTAAAAAAAAAAAAACATTTTGTGTCACATTATGGAATATTTAGCATATTAAGGAGCTTTTAAGAAGATGATGTTTCGTGTATTGGCAAACCACTATACTGCACTGGCAGCATCATGCAAATAGAAAGGATCTTTACCTACTGCCGTTATGCGGTCACGGCACACTGGCCAGTCAGTGTATGCAGTGACTGCATGTGATGCCGGCTGAATGGAGCACTTTCGTCTCAGTGCTTTATGAACCAAAACAAAGTCAATCACCGTGCCCTCAGGGATCCCTCTGTCTCTGTCTGCCTCTCTCAGGTTAAAAGGGCAAAGAAAAGCCTTTTAGACTGCCCGCTGCAGAAGTTGAGTCTAGCCAGCAGAACAGATAATCAATACAGCACGTTGATTCAACCCACTTTACTAAATGAGTGGTCTCCTACAGATAGGGATTATAATTAGAGTAGTATAAAGCATGGAAAAATGCAAAGTAGGTGGATGTCGTGCAGATCCACACGCATTTTGTCCAACTTACTGTATACTGTACATTTGTATAAATTGGATAAAGTGAAATACAGCGCAGCGTACCCTGCTTTTATGTCTTACAATAGGATTCTTGCCCATTGCTGGGGTTAGCTTGGATGGAACACATAAAACCGCACCAAAGTTTACAATGAATGAGAGGCTTTATATCCAAGGGTGTGTGCAACAGATAAAGATATTGCCAGGATCAGAATTAGAAGAAGAAGAAGAAGAAACAGCCTTTATGGTCCCACAGTGGGGAAATTTGGGTGTAACAGCAGCTGCAGTTAAAAATATAAATATAAAAATTTACATTATTGAAGAAATAATATATATATAAACAAACAAGATTAACAATTAGTGGATAAATGCAAGAATGGCTGATGCATTTTTCAGGCAATGATGAAAAGGAGGTTGTAGGATTTAACTAGTAGGTTATAGAGCAAGAATAAAGTTAATAAGACTTCTTTGTGACTAAAATAATGCAATATCAGTTTAAGAGTACCAACGACACAAAGTTTGATCACAAGGCAGTAATAAAAATGATTGATGAGGGAAAGTGAATGCCATTAAAGCTATTTTTAAAAAAGTGTTTTCTTGGTTCTGTTGCCATGTATTGAGTCCGTGAATGATTTTTTTGAATTTACCACAGAGCGTGTTGCTTCTCTTTATTCATTGTTGACTCAGAAATATTGACTTGTGTTTTGCAGTACAATGAAAATTTTATTTTGGGCCAGCAAGATCCAAATTTTAGGGCAATAAGGAATTATAACAAATATTATAATAAACATCTAAATTACCTAGTTTCTGCAGAGTGCCAAATTTGAGAAGTGCTGCATGCGGTCTCGCATAAAAGCAAAGTGAGCTGAGGAGTTTCGAAAACCCACGTGAACCACATGCAGATTTAAACCTAGAAGTCAGTTCTTTTGTGTAGCCTAATTCGGCAATCCCTGTGACTGCCGAGCAGGCGATGTCAGTCTGCTGTCAGCATAACTTAGTTTTTGATCATGTCACAGACTGCTTAAAAGTTGAACTTTGTGATATTGAATTGCAGTTTCAGATAACCAACAATAGACTGCAAACTATCATGCATGTTATGAAAGTACAGTGTGTGTGTGCGTGTGTGTGTGTGCGTGTGTGTGTGTGTGTGTGTGTGTAGTAGCTTACAGGGAGGGCATATTTTGTGTGTTGGAGTGAGGTTTGTGTTAGTGGTAGCGGGTTAAAGATTTACTACTTGATTAGAGTAGGAACTTCATATTAAGTGGAGCACAGAGGGAGCAAGGACACTTTTCTCATCTGTTAACATTCCCGTCTTTTATCCCGATCCTGCTGTCCCTCCCTCTCACCCTCCTTCCCACCTGCTAGCTATTATGTCTGCCTCCTTAGTCTTATCTCCTTTTTTGACATTTGTGTTGTGGATACGTTGCCATGATTTCATAAAATGTTTGATAGAGAAAAAAAAAAAGCTCTAAAAAAAACCCCAAACCTTTAAAAATTTATTTTTCTTTATTGCTTGTGCTGAAGTAAAATACAACAGATGAATTTTTTTTAATTGAAATATTAATAAACATGCTTTGACACTGTTTTAAATTTTGTGAACAAATGTGAGCGATACTTTAGAGCTGCCAAACAATTTTATTTTAAAAAGAAAAAAAAAAAAACTTCAATCATTCAAAGGAAGTGCACTAAACTAGGGCACAGTTAACATGTGTTTGCCTGCCTGATACAACAATAAACTCTGTGATAAATACCATGTAAATTAACAACAAGTGGGACAAAGACAAGAGTCAAATATATCCCTTTTTTTCTGTGGGTGTGTGTTGCCAGTGTTTGGGCAGCCTTCTGTGACTCAGACTTAATTTTACAGTGGTTCTTCAAAGGCATCTGGTACAGAGTCATTTTAGGCACAGACTGCTAAATGTCCAAACAGTCTCTGGCAGCAGAATAGCATGTAAATCCTCCAAGGATACCAAACAAGAGTAGCTAGCTGCCACACAGCT
This sequence comes from Andinoacara biseriatus, assembly GCA_015108635.1. Lineage (NCBI taxonomy): Eukaryota > Metazoa > Chordata > Actinopteri > Cichliformes > Cichlidae > Andinoacara > Andinoacara biseriatus. The sequence goes on from VUQJ01037716.1 coordinate 8,380, forward strand.
ATAAAAAAAAAAATACACACCCCCACCCCACCGCCACCACCACCACCTCTCAGACAATAACAGATGCCTGACAGAATACAAAGACACACAGGGTCAGTCTGGTAGATGGAATTCATAAAACTACCTGACAGATTGTCTCCATGCATGGCTGCACAGAGATAAAAACTGTGTGGGTGTGAAGATCCAGCCCTATTAACTGACCATTATGTTACTATTTGCTGTCATGGTGAATATCCAGCGACAGCACAATTTGCATTTGAAGTTATGCCCTCCATTTATTTGAACAAGCACTGGTATGGAGGATTATGGGATGGGGGTGTCAAAGATGTACAATCATGACAATAAAGTACTTTTGCTAGCAGACTGACTGCTACTGTAACAGTGTCTAGGGTTTTCAGGCAGCCTAAAAAGAAGCTGGAAATCCTGATTTTGAATGTCCTACATTGCATTAAACTCTGCCTCCTGCATCTACTGTTTCTACACGCTGTTAAGCTATTCCCTTTTGTAGTTCAAATGGATTTGTAACCAACTCTTCACAGAGTTGGTTAAATAAATAAATAAAGGCTTAAAAACAAAGGCAGACAGGTGGCCCACCATACCTTGCATATGAGATTAGCACCACTTTTATTTAAAACATAAACTGCAGAGCTGAAATCAACATTATGATGATTGCATCTGTTAATCTACTGCCCCACGGGATTCTGCAAAGTTTGTTGTACCGCTGTGCTGTAATAAAAGTTTACACAAAGAAAACACAATAGGGATAAGCAAAATGATTTTTTTTTCTGTAATTTAGGTTTTGAAAGTATTAATATCATTGATATCACTAAATTATTCCAGATATCATTGTTTGGGCTGTTGTTAAAAGCTCGCCAAGATTTTTAAAGAACCAGTTCACACAAAATTAATTAAACTGACTATTTTCTAAACGTTTTCAGGTGCTTCGCTAACTTTAGTGATAGTCTGTTCGCCTGTCTAACTATTCTGTTTCTATGCTGCAGTGCTTGGGTGGAGGGCGGACACCTGAATCCAGTGTTTCCTATTTAAATCCCAACCATTCCTCATAATTTTAAGACCCTTTGTTCAGCACCTCTGTTTTATGCCCCACCACCTGATGTTTTTTGTTTTCTTTGTGATAATTTAATGTTTTTGTTAAAATAGTATTTAGTGAATTGTACTCTGCGTGTGTGTGTGTGTCTCTCTATCTTTTTTCTCATGGCCGGGTCACGACACGTGTATCCAATGGAATACCAGTTGGAATCGACTGTAAAATATTCTACTTTGGTGTTTCTTCCCCACAGAAAGTTAGTGCTATGATCCTTGTCGACCAATTTGCTACACTGTTCTGATATTGAGCTGGCATTGTGCCTAGAAGTAGGACGCACAAAGCAATGAGCTATTAGAGGAATATTGATCTTCACTGAGGCAGTGCCACAGAAGTCAGATGGATGATTCAAAAGCCACAGTTTGTTGGCATAGTACTCTATTATATGACTGAGCCAAAAGCTATGATACAGTTGTTAGCTATCAGCCACTTGTAATTGTGAAGGGCTGTTGCAATATGAGACCCTATACATTAATCAGAAAAGTTTGATGATAAAAACTCTGCCCAAGGAAAATAACCTTTAATGTGTAGTTATTTAAAGTTAGCACAGTGTACTATTTGATAAGGAACATGAGACAATACACTGAAATTTCTGGCCTCTAGAAACTAAAATCATGTCATTTTCACAGCAGGGTTATGAATGTTTAAGGAGATTAAAATGGAACAAAGCAGTCAAACCTCCTGTAGGTTCGCGCCTCTGGCGACTTGTTTTCATTCTCTATTAGTTTCTCCTTCCCCACTGAGAAACTGCAGTAACACAGACATATTTCTACACACAGAAATGCATCTCTGAATCACCACATCAATCATAACTTGCTTTTACACTTAAGTGTAGGGTCTTTCAGTATCCAAACCTTTCAGGAGGTTAATTCTGATGAATAGCATGATCACTGGTTCCATTTTGACTAATTTCATGTTGCATTCCTATTAGGAAATAAACATTGTATAAATAAAGAAATACTCAGAAAGTAGCTCAAACTCTGTTTGCATCTGTTTGTTTAGTGAAAACTGTTAGCTATCAACCCCCCCCCCCCTCCCCCCGCCACACACACACACACTCACAGAAACACACACACACGCACACAGAGTTATCCACTCCTCTCATTAACACGGTTGCAGCTGTGCCTGGAAATCTGTGAGAGGAGATTAATGGGGATTTGACGCAAAAGAACTGTTTGTCCCTGACATGATAATTATCATTATTTAATCAACTGCAATTGCATTAATCACTAATGAAATAATGACCAATTAACTGCAATCCATTTCATTGTGATGGTTATTTTTGGTCTCTGCTGCTCTCTGAATTTTGATTGACTGGAGTTGTTCTGATAAAGCCTTCCAGACTATGTGGTTTGCATGGAAGCTTTTTTAATATCTAAGAAAACCCTAATGATGTCATCAGGGTAAACCCATGCAGTATTATGGGGACAGTTTTTAGGTCACTGGGCTAGCAGAGTAATTTAGTTTTAACAGTGGGGAGCAAAGATACAGGTTACAAAAGACACAATTCTCCAGATGCTACTTTGTTTTATTTTATTTTTTTTACCTCTGTTGTATTTTCTGTGTGGCTGAAAAGGTAGACAAAGTCATTACATGACTCACAATTATTTATTACTGTCAAGTCACAGAGCTCTAATGGAATTGGTGTAGTTTGACACTGCACAGTTACATTAAAAAAATGTCCCCACAAATTCAGTGCTGTAGACATTTCAATAAACAGATGTCAATCTCAGATATTGTGAGAGGTCAGGGCATTGACAAATTCTTTAGAATACAAAAATGTTGCATTAAGCCCTCGAGTCTTTCTTGAATTTTTTTTACTGCTTAATGTTACAGTCATAGTAGAGAAAACAGTGTTTGGATACAACAACATGATCAAAGTTGTTGTGACCATATGCAGTGAACTAGCTTTTGAAATGGTTGCATTAAAGACATGGACCTCAGCCATTCATATGAATGGGTGAGGTCCAAACTTTTGACTGGTACTGTATTTTATGTAGGAAGTAGTTTATTTGTGTATGGGCTAACACCCTCAGCATCCATGTGAAAAAGGTCTCTATAAATGATGCCTACTGTCTATGTGTGATATATATATTTTTTTTTTATTTCTAGCTAATAATAATAATGTTTGTGTAAAGCACAGTATTTTCAAAACATATGCACATAAAGTGACTGTGCACTAGCTGACAGAAAAACAGATTTAAGCAATAACTGTTAATGATGAAAGAGAAACTGCTGACACTGTTAATATTGGCAAAACTGCAAAGCTAAATTATACCTGAAAGAACTCTTTAATTTAATGTCCACCTCACAATTATTTGACAGCAATGCCAACAATTATGTAATAACAAGTAAACACAAAGGATGCAGAAACTATACAAGACCCATTTCAGATGGGGATATCCTCCAGCTATGAATGAAAATATGAAATAAATGTAAAAGCCTGAATGAAATTACAGCTCCATTTCATAACAGAAAACCCTTCAGCAGACATCTTATTACCTTCTACAAAATTATCCATCCATCCATCCATTATCTTCTGCTTATCTGGGGCCGGGATGTGGGGGCAGGAGCCTAAGCAGAGAAGCCCAGACTTCCCTCTCTCCAGCCACCTCCACCAGCTCATCAGAAAGGACCCCAAGGCATTCCCAGGCCAGCCGAGAGATATAATCTTCCA
>VUQJ01037718.1:6651-20587 GCA_015108635.1 Andinoacara biseriatus
TAAGATGTCACTCAGAAGATTATGTGAATCCAGACTTCATAGCCTTCTGTCTGCTAGCTACTTAGCATGTGCTAATGCTATGCTAAATAGAGTTTAAAGGAGCATGGTACCAGACACCTGACATCTGATCCAAAAAAGGAAACTGTCCAGCACACAGCGTTGATCCCTTTATTTTTTTTAGAACACAAAGGACTAGACTAAAAAACAAAAACAGAAAGGAAGGAAGGAAGGAAATGTTTAATTAAAATATAAAAGAAAGGAGGATAAAAAAAATTGCTTGACTAAAAAGAACTGTCGCAGTGCTTCATCTACTTGTTGGTATGATTATAAAAGCAAAGCTGCTCTCCGCTGCACGTCCACCGACTAAACCAATTCTTTGATCAAAACCCAGCACTTACATGCTTTCTTTCTCACACACACACACACACACTTTAATACCCATATTTTACTTGGTAAAGTGCATTTGCCATTTAGTGTTAAAAAAATTGGAAAGAAGATGATCTCCCCACTTTCATCCTGTATTTATCACATTTACCCTCAACCCCCTATTATTAGTCCACCAGTCAGAATTTACCAGTTTTTAATAAAAGATAGTTTTGGTTTATTATGCATCCTGTATTTTTAGTTTTGTCCTTAATTCTTAGCAGTTATATAAACTAATTTTAGCATAACTAGAACGAAAAATACATTAGTATGAATATGACATTCAATCAGATTCAATGCGGACGCTGCACCGGTCTGTCGTGGTGAAGAGGGAGCTAAGCATAAAAGCGAAGCTGTCGATTTACCGGTCGATCTACGTTCCCACCCTCACCTATGGTCAAGAGCTTTGGGTAGTGACCGAAAGAATGAGATCGCAAATACAAGCGGTGGAAATGAGTTTCCTTCGAAGGGTGGCTGGCCTCTCCCTTAGGGATAGGGTGAGGAGTGCGGCCATCTGTGAGGGGCTCAGAGTAGAGCCGCTGCTTCTCCACATTGAAAGGAGCCAGCTGAGGTGGCTCGGGAATCTGATTAGGATGCCTCCTGGCTGCCTCTTGGGTGAGGCGTTCCGGGCATGTCCCACCGGGAGAAGGCCCTGGGGTAGACCCAGGACACACTGGAGAGATTATATCTCTCGGCTGGCCTGGGAACGGCTTGGGGTCACTCCTGATGAGCTGGTGGAGGTGGGTGGAGAAAGGGAAGTCTGGGCTTGTCTGCTTAGGCTCCTGCCCCCACGACCCGGCCCCGGATAAGCGGAAGAAAATGGATGGATGGATGGAATCAGACAAAATTGGACAAATTATTTTGTTGCTCTCCAGAAAATATCACACAGTAATTTGGATCCAGATATCTTCCTCAGTGCAATTATTCATTTTATGCATGCTATGGAGGGAATTTTCAGCCTGTCTCAGATTTAACACAAACTGAAACAGGCCATGAAGTATATCTTAAAGTTAACATTAATTTTGTCACTTGATTTTTTTACTGTAGCTCATTGGTTCTTTAATAATTTTCACAAGTTTAAACTCCACTCTCCACAATTTCTGTCAGTCAGAAATAATACAAAAGAAAACCGATAATATTAAATTTAAGCCCCAAATTTAAAGGTCATGAGCAAATTCTTGCTTATTTTTCCTCCAAAAGAACTTCTTTCTAGTTTCAGTTTTGCCCCCCCCCCCCACCACCGGTTGTCACACCCACACCTTCAGTCGCACCAGCCCTCAGTTAACTGTTTAAAAGCTACAGAGCAGCTTGACCTGCAAATTTTTGAGTATAAATATTTTGTAATGGCTAATATCTACATCGGGACGTGTTTGTGGTGCAGCATATTTTCTGCACGATTCTGATCTGATCAAGCTACCATAACAGAAAAAGCTGGTCATCTCTGACTATTCAGACTAATAAATCATGTGAAGCACAGAATAACTTTACGCTCACGACGCTTTAATTTTAGCTTTGACCTGTAGTAGTTCTTTCTCGACTGCACCTCAACATACATGGGGCCCATGCAGCCTTAACCTCCAAAAACACAACACACTGTATTTGAAAACTGTGTTTATGTTAAAGAGAGTTCTTGTGTTTTTGTTGTTGTTGTTTTTAGGTTTTGCATTTCAATAATCTTTTGAATTAATCACCTTTCTTACAAAGGGTGAAATGTGCCAAGCATGGTATAAAGGAAAAGGGAGATTTGGATGCTTTGGGGAGGATGTGCTGATTTTAAGCAGGATTGTTCACTCAATACAACTAGACATATTTTTCCACTATTAATTTAATACAATTGCATTTTGAGCAATAGATTGGTGCTACAAGTGCACTTCATACTAATAGTTATCTAATTAATTCCTTGCGTGGAAGGAGATGAAGCTTCTCTTGAGATGAGCTTTGAATTATCATATTTATGTCTTTATGTTAGCAATTCCTAGTTTTTTTCTTATCTTGGGTATCATTTTGCTCAACTTAATCTGCAGTGTAAATATGGTGCACTAATCCACTACTGTGATGGAAAAATGGGGGGAAAAGGTCCTTCTATTTCTGTTTCCACAGCTGAGCTGTCTTTCTCACAGAGATGTTCTAATGACTTAAAGAACGCATCTCCGTTTGTCTTTTGACACTGCTGCATGGCTCTGTTCTTTACTCTTTATGCAGATCGTTTTTTTGATGGGACTGAAAAATAAGACAGCTCCAGTGTATGATACCAGAAAGAATAGGCTGTCCTGATTACAGTAATGTCTGTAACATGTACACTCGCTGGACTCAAAAGTACATAATAAATTATTGAAGTCAACAGGCAGAATCTGTCATAACTCATTTAGGAAGCAAGTTTCTTGAGATATAGATCCCTGGAGATTTTTAATGGACCCAAGACATAGTATGCAAGTTTTTAGATTAACTTGCCTACTATGCAAAAAAAAAAAATGAGGTGGATATTCCGGGCAATGATGGTGAGCAGTGTGAGGAAACAGGAGACAGGCTGATGAAGAGGAATACCAGACAGATAATGCTTATTGGAAAAGAAGAGACAATTTTATTGGTGTGAGGCTGGTGTAAGAGTGAGCCATTTAGCCTTCAATCTCCCCTGAGCATGCAAATGCTTTTAAAGGAGAGTGAGAAAGAGAGAAAGAGAGGAGGAATGGAGACAGATGAGGGGGTTTTATGTATAATGCTTATACGGTAAACACTGTATAAAGCTGAAGTGTTTATTTTCCTTGTGTGCCAGTAAAACTGAGCCGGAATGCATTGAATTCAACTGACGGAGATTAAATGGGAGTGGAAAAGGAGGGAGGGGAACACAAGAGAAAAGACAGATGATGACAGCAAGAGAATCTGAGAGGTTTGTGAGTGAGAAAGAGGTGAAGTCACAGAAAAGTGAGAGACAGGTGCAAAGAGCCCAAGAAGATAGAATAGTGGAGCAGGGTGTGAGTGTGTCCAGTAAATGCAATGCCATGAGATGTGACTGATGCTTTTAACAGCTTCACAGTTGCATTCAGGCAAAATCTACAAACGGCTTCATTTGGTTTGCCTTTGGTTTTCTTTTTTTTTTTCCAACTTTTTTCAGCTGATACTAACACTGGTCATGCTTAGCTCTATTTGAAGGCCTTATGACATTTGCGCAAGACTGCACACATTTCGCATTTCGCATTCATTTTCAACTTTTTTTCACTTTCAAAATGAGCAGATCTAAGAGAAATTTCCCTGAAGGCATGCTCACAAAAAAAAGTGGGCTACATGAATTTGAATATATTTCATGTAAGAGAATCACGCAGACTTTGTAGTTCAATATCTCAGTGGTCATTTTCTCATTTTAGCATGTGTTTTTTGTCATTTTTAGACGTGAATGAGTCCCTGACCAGGAATGTATATGCCCATATATTCCTTTATCTGGAGGTAGGAGAAATGTCATCTTCACTTTGGGCCAGAATCAGAAAAATTAGCCATACTGAGATGCCATTCTTTGAGGTGGGCAGGAGGTACTGTATGTTTAGCTTAATATTCCATTAGAAAAAGTGTAATATTTTATATATAATGACGAACATGTTCAGCCTTTATGAAAACAGGCAGATGTGAAGCGAGGGCTGCAACATGAGGCGCTTCTCAACACATTTATCTGTGACTCAGTTCATATTTGGCCACGCCCCCTCTGCTCTGTGTTCTGCGCTATAAATGTTACCGTGATATAAGCCTTGTTACCACACAGCTGCACTCATGCAGGCAAACACACACAAACACACACACATACACACATACGCACCTTATCACCACAGTTCACTGACCGGATCATCAGTCATGCATTCAATTACATTATGAGAGCAGCCCCTGTTTGAACACAAGGGACAGTGTTGTGACTAAATGCAAGTTGAAGTAACACAGTAGTAGCACAACTGAAATCACCAGAGGCATGCTAAACATTGCTTGTGTACATGCTGTTTACAGTTTGTATGTCTGGTCAAATATATGGATACAACTGCAGCTAAAGGTATGGTTACATAAGCTTTTTTGTTCACAGCCTTTAACAAGGATGATTTCATGTCAGTAGCATTGACCAGTATCACAAATCACTAAAGAGCATTACCGCTCCTAATTTAGGATTAGGGGCAGCTGTGGCTCAGCTGGTAGAGCGGGCTGTTTACCATTAGGAAGGTTTGTGGTTCTTTCCGAGGCTGCTCGCATTAGGCAAGATGCTGAAGCCACTGGAGTGGGACGTGTGCATCAGTATGTGTGTGTGTGTGTGTGTGAGAGAGAGAGAGAGAGACAGATAGAATAAAGCACTGTGTGAATGGGTGAATGTTATTTGTTGTGTAGAAATGCTTTGAGTGCTCAGGAAGAGTAGAAAAGTGCTATATAAATACCAGTCCATTTACCAACACAGAAGTTTATAGTCTGATCGAGTCTCCAAACACGGTGCAAACTTTCTACAGGCTGACCGAACACAGGGTCAAAAGTGGACTGCCCGTTAGCCAGATTTGGCTGTAGACGGTGCTGAAGCAGAAACAGAAGATGCATGATTTAAAATCAGCCTTTTTTGAAGTGAAAATATAAACTATACTATGAGAAAAAATATGACCAGATCACATGCATATTCACTGTACAGTAATTTGCCATCAACAGAGCTGAATGAGTGTATGTGCACTTCCAGCGCTTTGGTCAATAAAATTGGAAAACAGCTACTACTGTATATTAATGAAATGTAGCCATTTGAAAGGTAGAAAGCTGGCAAAAAATCCCAGCTATGTGAGTTAACAGAATTGAGACAGTTTTAGTTTAATGGTTTGAGAGTAAGCAAAGATTTAATAAACAGAATTGAAAATAAATCTACACATAAACTGGATCTAAGACCAGCAAGTACATATAGGTGCCTTGTTTTAGGATCATATATTTGTGCTTAGAGAATAATAAAATTGTTTCCAGCAAACAAATAAATCAATAAAGTTGCATCTAAGAATTTATATTTCTTACAGATTGTTAGAGAAATGCAAAGACACAACAGCATCTAATGTCCACCATACTCCTGGTAATTGCTTCCAAATGGGAAACTTCCGACCCTCCTACTGTCTGAGGGATCTTCCAGGAATAGTGATGCTATTTTCCAGAGATCTAATTGGTCCGTAGGTGGTGAATTCAGACCTGTTGGTTTCTAATCTGGAACATAACCTGGTCCGGAGCACCTCAGTACACCCTGTTAAGAAATTAACTCCCTTTGAAGTAAAGTCCAAGATTAATCCTGAAGTTACCTGGAAAAGACCAAATCCTGCTTCATAGTACAGGCTTCTGGTCAGAGGGGTGTAGTATGAAGCAAGTTTAATGGGTTTCAAACCTGGTTAAATCACCATGGTAACTTATACTTATAGCCTGATCTGGATGATCCTCAGAGTTTTGGTTTGAAATCAGCCGACAAACTGAAAGACTATACATGGGTTTCCTTTATCAGGCTATAACACAGTATCCTTTAATCCTCTAATCTGCAGCCGTCACATTAGAAATAAACAGCGCACTCGACATTTAAACAATTAACTAGAATTAAAGTGTTTGTTTTGCCACTCTGTGCAATAAATCCCAAGATTAACAATTTCCTGCAGAATAATCACATTTTATTTGGAACAATATTGTATGATACAATACTGTCATATTTTTTCTTTATATTCTTTATAGATTTTTATCTCAATTTCATCATCATCATCTCTGATTGGAGGAGGTAGCACTCACACACTCAGGGATCATTTTGTGTGGAAAAAGAGTCTTATGATGTGTGAAATGTCCTTTTTTATGTCAGTGCGCCCAGAGCCTAAAATGCTGGGTGGGTTTTTATGTTTTTCCTGAGCCAGCTAACAGAAAGAAAGCCTGGATGTGTTGAACTTCCTTCATGGTATTCCCCTCAAGGCTCATTAGCATCACAACAGCCGGCTAATCTTTAGCATTTTTCAACATTAACCTTATGAACTGGCATATGTTTACAGAAGCTCTTTACCACTTCATAGCACAATGCCTGCATTCATTTTAGATTTAAGCTCATTATTGTATCAAATTGGTGTGGTCTGTGCGCTACTGTCTAGTTCCTGGTTTGATTAAGTTATTTCTCATGTGTTTCGTTCGCTCAATGATTCCCTTCTTGCTCTTTCCTTTGTTTCATCTTTCTGTGCTTATCCTGCATGTTCAATGAGAATCTTCTCGCATTTTCTTTTGTCCTGTGGTTATTATTATTTTTGCTTTACTTTGGAACTCAGCTGTCTTTTGTATGTAGCTCTAGTTTAACTTCCTCCATTTGTCCCCCCTCATCATTGCCTGCTCCTCCCTGATTGTTTACACCTGTCGTTAATTGTTCTCGTCTGTGTGTGTTTTCTGCCCTCGCCTGTGTCCAATTCTCCCAGTTAGTACTTTGTGTATATACAGTCCAGTCTTCTCTGTGTATTTTGTTATGTTCTGTTTTTGTTCAACTCAGTTTGTTCCTGTGTGTTTTCTTGGGGGCCTGTCTAACCTTATGGACTTCATTGATTTTTTTTTTTAAACTTTATATATTCTACAATAAAAGCTTGATTTATTTCAGTCTTTCTTTTAGCTTAAGATGTGAAATCTGTTGGTTTTGCCTAACAATATATATTAGGACAGCTTATTTATGAATGTTGGTATTCTGTTTAATGTATTTTAACTCGGTGATCTCTTCTTAAAACCTAACCAAGTAATTATAACCAAAAAAAAATAGTGAAGACGTGCTAATTTGACAAATTGGTCGTACTTGACAAGTGGCGCTCACAGCAGATCAAAATGAGTCTGCTGTAGAGGTGGGCCTTGCTACTCTGCGCTGAGTAGCCTCTCATATCTGAGACCTTAGTCGGTGTGTTTGAATATGCCTTATATAATTTGACTCTATGGAGAGTTGGATTTGTGTATATAATCTATAATCAGTGCTTTCTAATCAACCTTGTCTTCTACAATATGGGTTTTAATGCTACCAATTTGATTTGCTCAATAAAAATGGGAGTAAAGTAATATTGGAATATGAAGGAAGTGGCACTGACGCTTCAATCATTTTGAGAATTTCTTCCAAACTGGATGTCTGGGTATCCTCATATTGCAAAAAGATTATGAGGGATTTCCTAGTGAACAGATGGCTGTGGAGGACTTTCACTCTAGTGATTTGGCTCCTGTCCTGTTGTCTGCATTTAAGGTTATAACTATTAGAAAGCATGTGCATTTTTGTTGACTTTTTGATAATTAACTAAGCCCAGAGTCTTTTTTCAACCATAAACAAGTGTTTCATAGTGCATAAACTTAACCAAAATATTTTTCTGCTTTTAGGGCCGCAATCAAATATTACTAAAAGAAAGAAAACCTAAAGAAAGTCACAGCATATGTTTTGCAGGTGTACTTGTTATGGGTCCTTGTCATGTTGATAAACTGAAATCTTTACTGTATTTGAAAGGCAAATTTGATATATATGGCCCAAAAAATGTAATGATTTTCACTTTTTAATCCCTAGAACAGAGGTGTGTTAATCACTTTCAGCTGTTTTGATGATAATGAAATTAATAACAGGTGTACTAGAGCAACAATGAGACAAAAATGAGGCACTCACCGAAACAGGAATGGTGGGGGGCACTGACATTTTTTTCCCTTCTCATCTTTTCTGACTAGTTTTTTTACTAGTTTTGGATTTGGCTAGAGTCAGTGTCAATGCTGGTAGCATGAAGCCATCACTGGACTCTACAGTGTTTGCACAGGTAGTCCAACTTCTCCAGGATGGCACATCAGTATGCGCCATTGCCAGAAGGTTTGCTGTGTCTCCCAGCACAGTCTCAAGAGTATGAAGGACATTTCAGGAGACAGGCAGTTACTAGGAGGGTGGGATACGGCTGTAGAAGGTCCTTGATCCAGTCCTTAATCAGCAGGACTCCTTTGTGCAAGGAGGAACAGGATGAGCACTGCCAGAGCCACAAAATGACTTCCAGCAGGATACTGATGTGAATGTCTCTGACCAAACAATCAGAAACAGACTTCATTAGGGTGGCCTGAGGGCTTGGGATCTTCTAGTGGGCCCTGTGTTCACTGCCCACCACCATGGAGCCCAACTGGTACTGTATTTGCCATAGAAAACCAAAAGTCCACCACTAGTGCCCTGTGCTTTCGAACTGGAATTTTTAAGTATGGATCTGGTCAGCTGGCCTCTCATTGACATTTTTTGATCAATTTTCACCATGAGGAGATTAGGGAAGGAGATCCCTATTCCCTCTTATCCTATTGACATTCCCGGCTGGCTACGTTATGGATTCCTGTGAGGGTGGAAGATGATGTTCCTGGCTGTATTGTCGATGGAGGACATATACATTTGGCTTATTAACACTAAGATTTTTCCGAATTGGACCAGGAGATATCTTGCGTGTCGTTACAATTCAGGAAGTCTGGGCAGCTGTTTGGTCTTGGTAAGGCTGCTTAGGACAGGAAAGCAGGAAGGATACAGACTCAAACTCAGACTCAGTGTATCTGGAGCTGATTCAGAGGGATTAGATCTTGGAGAGGTACCTGTTCCTGCACGGCGAAGGAACGAACCAAGAAGATTCAGATGAACTGGATTTTTTTCCCCACGGAGAGGGGCAAGAAAGACTGAAGGCTGTCAACAAATTAATCAGTACAGCCTGTACCAAAACAAGTGGTAGAATCAGGAATTTGTCTCCCTGGCGGCCTTGGACTGCCGCTTATCTCAATGTTCTCCCGAATGTTTTGTTAATAGAAGTTCTATGCCCCCGCCGTCCTGTCTTCTTCTGATCTGTGTGGACTGATCGCCCTTGACCTAGCAGATGATATTCCACCTCTTATCAGAACTGTTAGCTGAGGATGGGAGTTTGAGTCAGCCCCACAGTAGCCCGACCCCCCCCTCTTGCCTCCGCTGGCTCCCTTCCACCCCCGCCCCTTCCCACCCTTGTGCTCCCATGCTATATGGCATGTTTCCTGCACTATCGCAGAGGTTTTTTTAATCTTATACTGTGTATGTGTGTATGAATACAAAGTATGAGATGATTTTTTTTCCCTCACTTATCCTAATATGTTTTCACTATTGTTTCCGTCTTTGTAATTGCAGCGTCTCCAGAAGGGGGGGCAGTATAGCCACAGTTCACCTCCCTCCCCATGTTTGTTTTGTCTTCTTGGATGGGTGTTTTGTTAATTGTAATTTCCCCATTGTGGGATCAATAAAGTATCATTCATTTTCACTGATGAGAGCAGGTTCACCCTGAGCATATGTGACAGACATGAAAGGGTCTGGAGAGGCTGTGGAGAATGTTATGCTGCCTGTAATATTGTTCAGCATGACCGGTTTGGTGGTCGGTCAGTGATGGTCTGGGGCGGTATAGCCATGGAGGGATGCACAGACCCCAACAGGCTAGGCAAGGGCACCCTGGTGCATAACAGTGCCCGGCCTCATGTGGTGAGAGTTTACTGGCAGTTCCTGGAGGTTGAAGGAATTGATACCATGACTGCCCCCACACTCATCTGATAGAACACCTGTGGGACATTACGTTTCCGTCCATCCGATGCTGCCAGGTTGCAACTCAAACTGTCAGGGGATCAGTGGTGCCTTGGTCCAGATCTGGAAGGAGATCCCACAGGACCCCATCCATCATCTCATTAGGAGAATGCCCTGACGTTGTCAGGCATGCATACAGCCCCACAGGGCCAATAAAAACTTTTGCTACTACTACTCATTTTTACACTTTGTCTTTGAATTCAACCCTCTTTCATTTCATCACATCATTTTGTTCGTAACACAGTACCCAGTCCATATCAGTATTGATATACAGCATTTTTTTTCCATTGAGATCTGATGTGTTTTTAAAGTGTTCCTTTGAATTTGTTGAGCAGTGTATATGGCACCTATTACATTCTTTATTTTGGGGCATGTTAAAGAATCTCTAAACGTGTGCCTGAGTGACTCAAATTTGGTCCAAACTACTTTTTGATGATGAGCTGTTAATCAATATTTAGATTTTTGATCATTTAGGAGAATCTGTACTGTATCCTGAGATTTACAACTTTAATGAAAGTTGTGTAGGTGGTCTCAGGTTTGTGAATTTGTAAAACCTCAGGATTTGTAATTAATTTTTTAAAGTGATTAAATTTTGCGGAGAAACATGAAATTTATTCTGATTAGCAAAATTAATTGCATTCCAAAATGTAATTAAACATCCCTCACTGAAATATTCCTGTGCAACGGAGTCGTTTTCAGGGAAAATCAGCAGCATCTTAGCGAGAATTGAAGATAGCTGGCTAACTCAAAATGCTTCAACTTCTTTTCCAGAAGCTCAGTGTTTATTAAAATCAGTTACGAGAACAGATTGAGGCACAGGCTTACAGCTTTTTCAGTTTTTCCAAGTCCATGCAAAATTATTCAGATATAAACTTGCCTCCGTATGTGTCACTGAAAATGGAGCGAAAGAGCGTGTGAGAGGGTCATGTTTGGAATAAAGAATGTGTGTATGGGCTGATAAACCATAAGAAAGTCTGCCTGCCACCATGTATAAATCAGATAGCTGCTATTTATGCCCTTGGAGCAAATGTTTACGTTAATGCTTTGAAATGCCGCAGCATAATTTTTGTCTCTGCATCTTTTCCAGAGTTTGGCTCCAGGTCAGATCTGGGTTCTCTGCTCAGCTGGGGTCATTGATTAAGATGCAGGGTGCATATCAATAATCAGAAATGCTTCCTTCCCTCTCATCATTCCCACTTGCATGGCATCCTTCTCTCCTTTCCTTGATCCTCATCTTAATGCATTTCCTTCTGCCATGCATACTCCTTTCTCTTCTTTCTCTCTCTCTCTTTCATCCATCATCCTTGCATTCCACTGTTTATTCCTTCCCCCATTCCGCCTCTTCACCTTCAGTTCCTTCCTACCTTTGATATTTAATTTCTGCTCCCTTCTCCCCTGGCCATCTTTCGTTCTTCTATGAATCCTCTACTTCTACCTCCCCTTCTGTCTTTTTTTAACCTTCCTCCCATCTTCCATATCTGTTTTATTTCGTTCTTCTTACTCTTTCTGCTTCCCTCTCTTTCCATCCATTTCTTCCTTCAACCCTTCATTTCTCCCCTACTTCCTTACTTCCTCATTGCCTACCTTGCTTCCCCCTTCAACCAATCCTCTCCTCCCTCCTCCCTCTCTTATTTTCTTTGCCATATATATTTTATGAATTTTCTGTGAGCAAAGCTGCTATTGTTCAACAAGACAACTTTAAACGGCGCTCATTTCATTCTAGAGCTATAATGCCTTGTCTTTATCCTTTCCTATAAAGTACAAGAACAAATAAGACATTAACACAAGTTTTAATTACTGCAGTAATTGGGGTGAAACGAAATAAGGTCATCAGATTTATCCAAAGACACACATTGCTGTGAGGGTTTTTTATCAAATGCCTGCAGCAGACCAAGCCCCTTGACTAAAACCCCCCTATCTGCTTTCTGTGTGAATAAACAAAATTTGTACTGGCCTGTATAACCAAAAACGTCTCGCTACCTGTAAACGGGAAAACAGAGCCTGTAAACAAATTGTAATCTGTTTTGGTTTTGTGAAACTGCACTGACTCTTCAAAACAAAATTAGCATTCATCAAAATTCATTTGCGTTTCCCCAGATTTTTCTGCATTTCATTTTTGTTGGCCTAGTTTACGTCGAGTCGTAAGAAAAGACATTTTAGTACAAAAAGCTAAAATCCTCTGAATATTTTGACGATGGTTTTGTTATTTTTTTTTTCAAATCATAAAACTGATGAAAAACTGATGAAGTTTTGAGACTTAATGTCGATGAACACAAAGCACTGGAGGATGACATAACAAGACAAAGTTACTAAAAAGCGTTTGGGGGAATGCACAGTTATTCCGCCAAATCATCACAGAATCTCTAAGTTAACTATCAAGACACTGACGCGCAAAGAGTCTCCGCAAAGGGGCTCCAGTCTTCTCGCCCATTGAAAATCATGCAGCCAAAAATCCTCATGCTTCTTTAATCTACAAAATATACTGTGTAACTCTACCTTGGATCGAGCCCCCACTTACCTTGCGCCTTCAAACCTACGAGAAGAAGCCACAAAGTCCATCTCGTCACAGACTGCATCTCTTCCCCGTGTCGTTTGGGGATCCTGTTCACTTTTTCCCTGAAAGTGCCCTGTCCCTTTAATCACTGATAGAGATAAATAATGTGAAAAGGCGTGAAAATGTGCGTCTTTCCCCTGGTGTCGTCTGCCTTGCTCTGTTGGTGCGCTTCTTACTGATATCATCCGAACTTGACTTCGTTCGTCCCTCCCCTACGAGCGCAAAAATCCCCTCTGGCGCATCCATACGGACTCAGCACAAGGAGTGTTACGGGTCCCAGCATGCGCAAAGTGATCCCAACAGTGGCAAAAAGAGAAAATTCAAAAAGCAAAGAACCTCTGACCCTAAAATCGGAAGCGTATAACATTTAAACTTAAGTGCCACACGCAGGGTGCTGTAGTAGTTTTGGTGAAAACGCTCAGCGTGACATTGCCTCTTGGGTTGTTTGATCAGATACAGTAGTAGTAAAAACACAGTAGGAGATACTGTATCTCATTGCAGCTGCTATACATGGGTTAGAAAGTTGTGTGCCAGACGCAGGACGGAATGATTAGTTTGTGAGAGTGTTTTAGTGTGCGCTGTCCGTGGTGCTGAAGTGACCCTGGAGCAGCCGGTTTATTTTTATTTCACTCGTTATTAGCCTTCACGTCATTTTCTTGCATGAGATAACTTTTTGATGTATGGGTCTACATTAACCGATCAGTTTGTAAATAAGTATTGCATTATTCCAGCGTTTTTTGTTTGTTTGTTTGTTTGTTTGCTTTGTTTTGTTTTGCCAAATCCAAAACTGGAGCCAGACCCCTTAGCATGCTGTATCTTCACCCAGCCACTGAAGTGCAGCACTGCGCTGTTCTGAAGAGGAAAGATTATCCGGTCGGAAGCATGCTTCCTGCCGCTTTGAAACACGCTGCTCGCATTATAAGCTCCCCAGGTTTCTGTTTACCAGCGCTGATTAAGTTTAATTTTAGCGCATGATTTTACACGCTTGGTTTGACGTCATCAAAGAAAGTCATTAAGGAGAGGAGGCTTAGCCGAGCAGTGCTGAAGTGAACTGAGCCGACACAAAAGCCTGAGGTGAGTGGTGAGAAAGGGATTGAGACGCACAGCTGGGAGACGTGTCCGAGTACTACACACACGAGCTGTCCACACCTGCTTTTGGATACACACAAGACACAAATATAAACATGCGCACACGATGATGGAGTGAAAAAGTTTGACTTGCAGAAGAGTATTATTTCCATATCACCCCCTAATAAACTGGAAGTATGTCCTGCAGAGATGAAGCATGTGCCAAATGCTGAAAAAAATTACATTTTGAATCAAAGGAATTTCAGTGTTTGGCAGGACAGTCCTTTTTGCATTCTTTTAACACACACTCTCTCTCTCTACAT
>VUQJ01037719.1:0-20379 GCA_015108635.1 Andinoacara biseriatus
CATTATTTTTATGGCACAAACTAGACTGGAGCAATGACTTGCAATGACAGTGGCTTGAACTCTGCTGCTTTGTCTCATGGTGTCTCCCAGCTAAGAAACTGTTCGCTGCTGGGATGTCAAATTCATTTTACATCGTGGGCCACAGACAGCCCACTTTGATCTTAAGTGGGCCGGACTAGTAAAACTCCCCTTTCTGTCAGTGTAAAGAAGTTTAACTACACATTTAGTCCCTAAGATATCTTAACATAAGAAAAAGAAATACAATTTCAATTGTTTGTCTCTTTTTTTCTACTTGATAAAGAAATTCTGCTGTAGTAAATGAAATAAATCTGTCAGCATGACTCTTTGGCCTTAAATTGTAAGAAATAAATGTGTAAAATTACAAAGTTTATTGCCCAGACTGTCCTGTAATTATAAAACAGAAAATTTTTGTTAATTCACAGAACACATTCTTATTTTTTCTCCTGTGGACCCAATTTAGAAAACAAGCATTTCTATATTTGATAGTTGAAAAACAGGAAATGTCATTTAATTGTTCATTTATTACTTAATTACTTTGCTGCGGTATGAATAACATTGTGGGACGTCTTTATCTGTAGGAAACATTGCGAAAATTCAATTAAACATACAACATTTATACTGTCTTTAACACCTTTCCAAAGCCCTTCAGTTGGCTGGACTGGAGTGTTTGATGATTCTGGTCCTCAAGACACCCCTGGTCTCCTCTAACAAAACTACAACTTGATGTTTTTACACCTAAATTAAACTAGATCCTTCATGCTTAGATGGAGGACACTGGGGCATAACACTGGCATGTTTGTTGACATGGTGTGTCTGCATTACTTTTTCACCTCTGGGAAACTAGAGTCTTGTCAGTGAGCTCTGCAGATTTGGGAGGTTTTTTTTAAATCTGTTTGCTTGGTTTAGCAAGCTTTTCCCCCAGTGTCTACACTCTTTAACCTATCATGCTTTTCCTTTTTTCTTTCCTGCCATATAAATTCTGTTTTAAATAAAATGATTCCACAGTCAGAATAAAAAAAATATGATTGACTTTAAATAGAAAGTCCTCAGAGTGATGTCAATGTTCTCAATTCTCATGAAAACAGCTGTAAAGCCTGTTTACCAAAATGCACAACAATTTTTTAAAGTGTTTTTTAAGTTTGTATTTATAAAATAAAATAAAAAACGCAGCTCCTGAGATGTCATGTCTCAAATACTTTGCTCGATTGCTGCTGGTCCTGCTGACATGTCTTTATACATCTCTCTCTAAATGCTCATGACACATTGATCACCAGAGAACAGAAGGCACATTGCAGACTCCTTGTCTAGGCAGCAGGAATAAAATAGGTTCAGTCGGTGGTGCAGAATGTGCTGAAGGCTGTGTGTTTTTCTCTGGTTTGTCCTTTTGAGGGAAAGCACGCTATTTAAAGCTTTAGGGGAGGTGGAATAGGTGTAACATTGACTTGGCAGTGTAGGCAGCGAAGAGTTTGCAAAGTGGGACATAAGAGTGTGTCCCTCTATTCTTTCAGTCTCTCCTTATCTTTTTTCCCCCTACTTTCTCTCCACATCTCTGAGTGAGAAGGAGAAACGCAAAATAAGGCGCAAACCCAGAAATGTCAAGCCAATGTCAAGGGGACAGAGCTTTTTCTTAGTGTTTTTTTTATTAAACATCCAGCTCTTGCATAACAAACTCTTTTCCTTTCCCTTGAGGCGATGCTGCCCACACAGCACTATGAAAGATGAAAAGCCATCCTGTTGTAGCTCACGACATCAACACAAATGCTGCATTGCCTTCTCAGACTAAGACCGATGGTCAGAGTGTGTCAGTGGGAGCTCGTCGTTAAAGTTGAGTTTGTGTTGTCAGAGCATTGTGAGTAAAAAGCCACAGGTGAGGATGTTCAACTCAGAATGTATTTCAGCCTTTTGAGTCTCAATTGTTAATGGTTACTGAGGTAGGCCACATATAACAGAGCTGCATACATCTGACCTTATTGAGTGGGCTGTGTGTATGATTGATTATTTGCTTCTCTCTCTGCATTGTTCCCGCCTGCAGCAATGTGGAAGTAAGACTGGATTATGAAGCGTTCCTGCCCCACTGCAAAAAAACCCCATCAAATATGCATTCACATTATTGGTTATTCATTTAAAGTGTTATTGGATGTTCCTGTTTTAGCCATATATACTCGTTAACTTGCAATGAGTTCCTGTTTCCAGAAAAACAACCAAAAGGTAAGCGAAGCGGAAGTATTTTCATGCAAACACAAAAAATTTGCATTTGGAAGCTGACTTCTACATTTAGGTAAACTAGGTTTGTACCCTGCTTTCCTCTTAGCATTTGGCAGCTACTAAGCATTGCAGGCAGAGATGTCCCAGCTGAAGATATCTGATAAAAGCAAACAGAGGAGAGCGAAAACAGAACTGGGGCTAGAGAGGGAGAACACAGTGATGAATGAGCTGTCCTTTATATAGGACGAGGTGTCTGCAACTTTTTCAGTAGCCCCAGAAAGCAAACTTTCTCCCTCATATTATTCTGGGTCAGGAAGCCTCAGGGGTGATGAGAAGCAGAGCAGGCCTGGCCTTTCTCTGGCCGAACAGCACGCTGGTCTGTGTATCACTCATTCCCCTGGTGTCTTCCTGAGCAGCAGCTCAGCACGTGAAGTGAAAAACTCACCAGCTTGGTGTCGGAACAAGCATCACATGGACTGCGTGTCAGCACAGATACAATTAGGGTTATTTAGAGAATGCTGAATGCATTTGATACAAATTTCTGCAGCGAGAGTACTCATGGGGACTAGAAAGAGGGAGCATATTTCTCCCATATTGGCTTCTCTTCAGGTCACCTGCCTATCACAGGGAATAACACAGAGAGACAGACTAAAATTATTCTCCTCACGTATAAGGTCTTGAATAATCAGACCCCATCTTATCTGAAAGACCTCATAGTACCGTATCACCCCAACAGAGAGCTTCGCGGTCAGCCTGCTGGCTTACTTGTGGTTCCTAGGATACTTAAGAGTAGAATGGGAGGCAGAGCCATTAGCTTTCAGGCCCCTCTTCTGTGGAACCAGCTCCCAGTTTGCATTCAGGAGACAGATACCCTCTCTGTTTTTAGGATCAGGCTTTAAACTTTCCTTTTTGATCATGCTTATAGTTAGGGCTGGATCACATGACCCTGAACCCTCCCTTAGTTACTCTTCAACAGGCCTAGGCTACTCGGGGCTTCCCGTGATGTATTTCTTCTTCACTCACCTTTTTTCACTCTCACTCTGTTTATACACCACTCTGGATTAGTTATTCATTAGTTATTATTAATCTCTGCCTCTCTTCCACAGTGACTTTTGTCCTGTCTTCTTTCCCTTTCACTCCCAGTCGGTCATGGCAGATGGCTGCCCCTCCGTGAACCTGGTTCTGCCGGAGGTTTCTTCCTGTTAAAAGGGAGTTTTTCCTTACCACTGTCACCAAATGCTTGCTCGTAGGGGGTAGTTTTGACGTTTGTTTTTTTCTATATTATTGTAGGGTCTTTACCTAACAATAAAAAGTGCATTGAGGTGACTGTTGTGATTTGGCACTATATAAATAAAATTGAATTGAATGCAGCATTTTCCCATTTTAATGTAGAGTATGTGCCGTACTCCATCAAGAAGTGCACAGTGACAGAAAATCAATGATAGTCTTCTGTACTTTAAAATACAAGCCACCTGCCATCTAGAGGGAAGCGAAAACAGACACAGACTCTTTCCATCATAACATCTTTTAGTTTGTTTTAAAATTACTGTCTTGTAAATAAACATAGTAAATCATTTGGTACAGTACAAAGTCCAAAACACTGATTATGTAGATCAGTGTAATCAATAATTCATTTTTCAGTCCATGTCAGCAGATCTGTGCCAGATCGACATATCTTTATACAAACATGGATTTGTATTATATTTATAATAGAGATTTAAAATATTAAAGTCATACTTCTCCACATTTTCCCAGTAGCTAGTATATTAAGTACAGTAGCTGAACCTTTTGGTCCCAATAATAAATGTACACTCATTTGTACACTAATTTCTTTTTCTTTTTTCCATATCAGTGCAAAAAGTATAGAAACTACTAATTCACGTTCAAGAACATCTCCACAATACAGTACATGGCCAAGCAATAGACACTATTATACATATAAATGTACTCCTTATTTGATGCAGCCTGTGCTTCAGAGTATATTTATGGTGATCCAGTGCAAGAACCTATGTTGAAATTAAGGCATAAATAATAAAGATGATGCCATTCTGGGATAAGCTGATGGATGTAATTATTTTTTCAGCTTCATCTTAAATATTCAACATGTCCAAAACATTGTTTAATAATAAAACTTGAAAATAACCCATAACATTTGAAGAAATGATGCTGATCAGCTGCTGGGGGAAATACAGGTCACATCAGTGTAATGTTCTACACTGTCAGGTATCTGGGCCAATGCCTCTCGTGGTTCTCAGCATCACACCTGCTGTACCAGCAGGCAGGGGACACTTGGAGGTTGACAAAAGTAGGTGATCATGTTCCTTCTCAAAGAACACAGTGTCTTCTTTTCTTCAGTCCAGCTGGCAAGTTATAACTTGTAGACCTACAGTGATAAAACAGTGCTTGTTTCTTTTCACTGTGGTTTCACAGTCAGTAGTTTTTGAGGGCAGAAGAAGAAAGGCAGAAGAAATTTCTTTCAGCTGATTCTATAAAACTGTGGCTTCCTCCATGGCATCTGCCCATCTGCACAAGAAGAAGATTTTACATCACAAAAGAGTCATTTTAGTCTGCAACACCTAAAATGTTTGTTTTTTTTAAATATTACTCTATGTTGGCCAAGAATGGTAACTTTTCTGTTTCGGTTTTGCGAGAGAGAGGGGGGGTAATCCCCAAATTTGGTGCTATTAACGTTTAAATTCAGCTGAAGGACTACTGTAGATGGTCAACTGTGGGTCAAGGGAAAAAATTCAGTGAGTAATGTTGCCTAAGTATTTGTCCCAGAAAGCAACAACCCATCAATGGCAAGCAGTCATTCAGTTGTTTTTACTGGCAAAGACATTGTGAGTTCCCAAGATCAACACACTTGTTGAGTTTCAAACTAGAGTCAGGCTAATAACTCTTAGCCTCCTTGCATTTTATGACTGGCTATCAGGTAAGCATGCTTCTCACCTCTGGGCTGTGTAATTATCTTCAGCTTTAAAAGTGTAATACAAAGTGTTTTTGTGGTACAGCTGGAAGACGTTGGCCTCCTCATCTCTGCCCTGCTTGTCAGGCAGCTTCACTGTGAAACCCAACAGAGGTAAACTCTCTGATGCTACCTTCTCCTGCAGACAAAACATTCAACAGGGGAAACTAAATAGGTTATAACACACAACATTTTATTACTAGGTGTCATGCCTTTCTGATGCGGTCTATGTAAGTGTAAATATGTGTAGTTTAGGTTAAAGGGGAGTGCATGTTTCCCCTCACCTCTTGGGCTCGGTAGGTGTAAAGCACCTTGTCTTTTAGGAGAAACCACAGTCTCTTCCAGTTCTTTTTGGTCTTCTTGCTCCGCTGTAGACTGCCACTGATTGAGCCCTCCTCTGTCACCTGTGTAACAGTGGCAGTTTTACTTACTAATACAGCATAGCTGTCACCACATGATCTGTGATTCATTCATCTTTATACTGCATTGACATTGTAAAAAAGAAAGACACATGCTGAATTTACCTGTGTGAAGGATGCAGTACCTTTCCGGTGTCTCCAAATATTGGGAGGATGAATGTTTTGGAAGACAGTGGAGAGCGGGCGACTGGAGCGGTATGAACGAGGGCTACTCTGCCCTGACGGTGCAGCCACGTCTCCACCTGTGGAGAGATCGCACACTCTAGAAGGACAGCTGCTAAACTATAACCCAATGAAATGAAAACTAGCAGTTATGACTATGAGGATGTGCATGAGTAACAATGAAAACTGTAGTGTAACAAGTCTGAATTTAGGAAACATGTTAATGTGGTGATCACACAAGTTATTTTTTGTCTAGAACATTATCCATATCCAGTACCGACCACACACCTGTAAAAGGTAACTATGGTGCAAATGACAATGATAAAGCTGCTGTACATAGCAGCCCATGACTTTCTACTTTTATTTTGATTATTTTCCAAATGTACAACTTCCTGTCTTTTCTGAATATACAGCACTGTGCAAAAGTCTTGAGCCACCCCTCATATCTTTAGATTTTGCTTCCAGGGAGCCAGAGCAACAGTTCTCCTGTCTTTCTAAAGGTCTTTAGTTTTTCTTTGGACACTGGATGATTTTTCACTCATTTTGTTTGTTAAGCTACTTAACACCTATGAATCATTCAAGCATTAAAAAAAGGCACCTAACTTAGGGGGTGAACCAGTGTTGTGTCTATACATAACAGACAACATAGAATCAATTTTAAAGCCTGGACCTCAATATTATTGAAACAGTGTGGGATTTTCTTGACAGAGAGCAGAACAAAAGGCAGCCAACATCCAAAGAAGAGCTTTGAATGTCCTTCAGGAAGCCTGGAGAACTGTTCCTGAAGACTACTTAAAGAAATTACAAGAAAGCTGCCTAAGAGAGTTCAGATTGTGTTGAAGAATAAAGGTGATCATATCACATATTCACTGAATTAGATTCTGGTTTTCCCTTCATATTTAGCTAAATATAAAGAAATGAGGGGTGTCTCAAAATTGTTGTGCAGTATCCTACATTTTGTAAAATAAATATTTTAATCTGCCTGCTCTGTTTGATTCCAGTTAAACGGAGCACTCAACCTGGGCATAAAGTTAACTAATCAAGAGGTACCTGCATGTACAGGTAAAGATATAGGATATTCAAATGTATTTGCGCACATTTTTTTTCTCACCTCTCTTCTTCAGCTCATTGTAACAGTGATCACACACTTTGGCCATGCGATCCTTCATGTATTTCAGTGGGTATCTGTTCCTGGAGCAGCTCCGGCAAACAATCTGTGACATATATGAAGGAACCACAAAGCGCATTAAGACAAGCTCTAACAATTGTTATCACTGGTAAAAGCTACAGTTTGTTGCATCCTGTCTCAACAGTAGCACAGTGTTTTATTTGTATGTGACTCACTCTTCCACAGCCGTGGCAGTGGTGTCTGCGAAGAGTGAGACTGAAATCCGAGGTGCAGTTCATGCACATCATCACTTGTGAGACAGGAACGAGTGTAGGAGCTTTCTCTCCTAGAGACAGCCGAAGGCGATCTCTGGCCTGCGACACACGCACAAACACGCACAGAGCTATATCAGTCTCATTGTGGTTGGTGCAGTTAAGCATGACTGAAGATATATCACTCACACATTAACACAGATGATTCAACATGAATTGCCTGTTTTGAAGCAGGGTTTGCTTACCTCTCCAGAGCAGTTGTTGAACATCACAGAGCCTCTCATATGCTCAGTCACAGTGCGGTTGAGAGTGTAAAACCAGTCCTCTCTTTCAAGAAAGGAACTACAAAAAAATACACAAATGCTGAAAATATGTTTCAATTCAACTGAACACCAAATTTAATGTTAACTACTTTAATATTTGTAGTTTCAGAGATTTTAAACTTCTGTGTTAGTGAATTTTTTCTTTTCCCCCGCATCAGTACCACAGATGATATCCGTCATTTTAAGAGGATGCAGTAAATTGTGACCTACCTTGCAGACAAAGTGATGGAAATGTCTGTTGCCTCTATCCTCAGTGCATTTTGGACATTTTCAATAATGGGTTTACTGACCTGAGCAATCATTCAAAATCAGACATCAAACACCAGACAGACACAAAGAAAATAAAGCACCACGTCTTATTTAATACATTTATGACTGTAGCTTGTATATATGCTGGAGAAAGTTTTAAATACATAATCATTCCTGGGGAAAAACATAGAAATAGTTAAGATTAGTGGCACAAATCTTAAGACTCTGACCTTCAGTCCAGTGAGCAGCAAAGTGTTTTTCAGTCTATATTTCCCGTCCTGCTGAGGGTAGGTGTAAAGAAGCACATTGTTCATCTGACAACAGACAGATACAACGCATATTTAATAAATGAAGATAAGAGCATAAACTTCAATAGATAAAATAGTCGCCTGACCAGCTTTCATCATTTGTATATGTGCAGCTTTTCTCCAGTAGGTGTCACTCTAGGCTAGTGCAAATCTTAGCCACCATGCTCTCGCATGGAAAAAACAGACTGCAATTTTTTTCCTGTTTTTTTTCAGCAGTTTGCAGTGCAAAGTAAAAAAAATTAAAAAAAATAGTCACAATATATGCATGCATGCAAACACAATCAAACCCCCTTCTGAAAGAAACCAATAATGACATTTCACTTCATCAGGAAAAGCTGCCTAACTGGGTAATTTATGCCAAAAATAAATTGCAGAGTCACATAGATAGATTTGTCTCATGTCACCTCACCTGGCTGTTTGAGCTCGAATGAAAACACTAATGTACATGCATAGTTTGACAAGAGAAGGTCGTTTTTAGATTCATCCACTAATGGGAAAGTTTGTCTGTCCTTCCAATATCCTGCAGTTTGAAATAAATATTTGTCGATTCTGAATTTTTCACAAAATCAAAGAGTAAAGTTGTGAGACAACCACCGAAAGACACACAGGTTATTATTTCACGCACATGTATTAAAATGTGTCTGCAGGGGATCTATGAATTTAGAACTCTTACCTATAAATGTTTATGATTATACATATGTGAGATACTTGAGACAATAGATATCAAAGTTGGTGTCAAATTGCATCATTAAAGTCTTTATTATTTTTCCAGTACATAATTTTATTTACTGTCCCTCTGCATTTTAGTACCTTCTTTAAGGAAACTGCCAGCTCCTGCAGTCTTGTTTTATTATGCTCTCCCCAACATTAATGCCAATAAGCCTGGAAAATAAAAGTTATGCTGTGATGATTATCAATATTCCTCCAGTAGAGACATTTACGAGCATTTTTAGTGTCGAGCTCAGACCACAAATTTCAAAAACACCACGGGAGGGAAAAACAATCCGCCTCGGTCATGCTCTATGGATAATTTGCGAAGGCGTTTAATTTCCCAAACTCTCTTGATTACAATATTTTATATTTTATACCTATTTTTTGAACTGAATCTATAGAGTAAATAAACTGAGTGATGGTGAATTATATTGTTGCTAAGTTTATGCTTACAACTTGATCAATTAAAATTTTCTTCCCTCCTTTATCATCTTATCGCATCAGCTTAATAAGGCTTGATTGAAGGCATGTTAGTCCAGTATTTACCTAACACAATTAGCCTTGCAAAGCTCTACAAGGATCTCACAGTTTTAAGGAGCTCTTGTTGACCTTCCCTGTGCTGTCAGTAAAGAACTGGCTCAGGAAGCCAGCATTCAGAAACATCCTGTCAGGAAACTCTGCTCTTAATAGCTCAGTCTGGACATAGAAATAGACCAGACAGAAAATGCCTCACTCTACATTGTACACCTTTATTAGAAATAAGAAAATCTGATTCTAAAGCAAATGATCTTAAATAATATAAGACAATATCAATATAATAAGACACTGAGTCATTTTTCCAATAAACTGTAAACAGGAAACAGATTTACCAAAAACAGATGGCGGGGCTGTCGACTCTTCCTGCTGACCTTCATCAGGGTGCCCTCCTTCACAAAAATCTGATGGTTAAAAAAAAACAAAAAAAACCCACATAAACAAGATTTAATCAAACTGAGCACTACACAACTCATCTGATCCTGACGCAAACAGGGCATCTGTGGTAATTAATGTTATTTTAGACCAGGCAGTCTGGGGATTCCCAGCTGAATGATTGTGTAAAGGGCAGCAAGGAGTGGTGCAGTGCAGACAGGGTGGGCTGGCAAGCTTTAAGCAGAAACAATACTGTTATCAGACACATACCCTGCCAGGCTGAAGCAGGTCCCGCTGGCCATGAACACTGTACTCTATGTTGACCAGACGCAACAAGTTCTCCTGAGACACAGAAAGAAAAGGAGAGAGGCGAGAAGCCAAAATAAGAGGGGGGAGGATAAAAGAGCAGTACCATCATTTTCCTGACATCAAGATTATTTTCTTTTATTTTGACTGACTCCAGAGAGGAGTTATCTCTTACATCAGACAAACATAACATACATTTTTCACTTCAGAACATGCTTATTCAGAAATGTCCATTTTTGAATCTAACTACAAAGCCAACAATCAATGCTGATCTGATTCTTTACACTGGCACAGTCGGGCTTTAATTCTTTCAGAATTTCCAGAAATTTTAGCTTATTTGCTTCTGGCTGAAAATCCAATATTTTTTAAGGGTTCACAGGCTGGAAAGGTTGGGAACGATCAACTATGCCTTAGTTTAGTGTGGTTCTACAGATGTCTTCACTGCCTTAAGAAAGGATCATCCATCCATCCTCTTCTGCTTATCTAGTTCAGGGTCGCGGGGTGGGGGTGGGGTGGGGGGTGGGGGTGGAGCTTATCCCAGCTGACATAGGGCGTGAGGCAGGGTACACCCTGTACAGGTTGCCAGCCTGTCGCAGGGCCAACACAGAGAGACAGACAACCATTCACACCTATGGGCAATTTAGAATACTTTAGTACTAATCTACAATGCAGACAATTTTAAAATAATGAAAAACCACTGAATTTGAAGGTGTGTCCAAGCTTTTGACTGGTACTGTACGTGCCAGTGCAACATGATGGGTTTCAAAGCTGCAAAAATGATCATAGCCTTGTTTTTTGTAGCCTACTACCATGTTTTAGGATCTGTCATGTGAAAAAAAAACAGTGTGGCTGTGGTGACAGAGAGTTTGATCACATTGTTGGCAGACTTTAATTCACTAATTTATCGATAAAAAGAGGAACACATATTTGCAAATCCTGTTCCTGCCATGATTTGTATTGTTTGAGCTGCACTCAGTCCAATTCAAATGCTGCGAGTGAAAAGATATATTAATACATGTGCTGCACACTCAGTCATGCCACTTCCATCCCTGACTTTTTCATTCATCTTTGAGATACATTTTAGGGATTTAGACATCCTTCAAGATTAAATTTCCAGGTCACAGGCAGGAAGGACAGTGGAGACGAGGAGGCGCAATGTAGAGAAACGAGTTAGTCCCACAGGCTACTCAAAACTACTAGGTTAGCTTTATTATTTGTCTTTTTATTTTCTCACTTAATTCCATCATATTTACGCCCACAGCTCTGCCATGATAGAGGCTATTTGGTGACACAAGATGAGTTGGACCAGACCCTGGAAGAGTTCAAGAGTCAGTTTGGAGACAAACCCAGCGAGGGGCGTCCCCGACGTACAGATCTCACCGTCCTGGTGGCGCACAACGATGACCCCACAGACCAGATGTTTGTTTTCTTTCCCGGTAGGTAGATCCCTAATGTTAAATAATTAAAAAAAAAGTCTCATTGTCTGAAAACTTATGGGCCTAACTGTATGATAAGTAAGGTAACAGATTCATTCCCTGAACTATATGCAGATTAGTCCTGCTTACATGGGTATTTGCTCCCCCACAGTCCCATTTTTGAACCAGGAAAAACCCTGAGCTAATTTAAATATAGCCACAGTCTCCTTGGAGGTTCTCTCCTTGTTATCTGCTGCACCATTCCTTGTGCTCCTTCCACCTCTGAATTGCTCCCTTGTGAATGCATCCGCAACACAATGGATCTCCTCCACTGTATCAAAACAGCAACCATTCAACTTAAATTTCATAATGGGGAAGAGGACAAGGTCAAATCTAAGACGTAAGGCAGGTGATGAGCAGTGATTGTGATGTGTGCGCCTTCAGATTTGAACGAAGAGGGCTTTTTGGTCTCTGATTTGTAAACCAAAGTTGGGAATGATCCTCCACATGAAGTTTGGGTCAGTTTGACACACAACTTGTTTTCTCCCTGCGAATAAATCTGAGCTTAATGATGAAGTCAAACACACTCCTACAAGTAGTCAGATCCGGACTTCCAGGAAGCAGTCCAACGGTAGCTGGAGTGTTGGGAGTTGTGCAGTGCTTCATAAGGCATAGGAATAATTTTGTGTAATGGAATTTAGAAATATACAAGTTATTAAGATGTTGCGTGCGCTATGTTTGCATGGCAGGTGTAGCTTTGTAATTTGATAAAAGTGCATAGTTGTTGTTTTTCTTCCATTTTCAGAGGAGCCCAAGGTTGGGATCAAGACAATTAAGATGTACTGTCAGAGGATGCAGGAAGAGAACATCACACGGGCAATCATTGTTGTTCAGATGGGCATGACACCCTCAGCAAAACAGGTAAACATCACTTTAATGTTGATAGAAAACCCCATGAAAAGGAAAAAGCATGTCTCTTAAATTGGATGCCATCCTGATTGTAAATATATGAATGGGAATCCCTCACAGTCTTTAGTCGACATGGCGCCCAAATACATATTGGAGCAGTTTCTGCAACAGGAGCTGCTGATTAACATCACAGAGCACGAGGTAAGCAGCGCACTGTCCTCTAAATTAAAGTCCATGTTTCCAGGTAACCATGCAGTGCCTTTTGCATTTCTGTCTCATCTTTCAGCTTGTACCAGAGCACATTGTTATGACAAAAGAGGAAGTGACTGAACTTCTGGCAAGATAGTATCCTTTGGCACACTGCACGACTGTAAATCAGTTTAGAAATGTTGCGGATTGTGCAGATATCCTTAACATTTTTACCCCAGTAAATTAAAAGAAAGCCAGTTGCCAAGGATTCAGGCCGGGGACCCTGTGGCTCGTTACTTTGGCTTGAAAAGAGGACAGGTAACAAATCTTACTGTTTTAACTCTCAGAATGTACAAAAATGTAAACTTTTTTTTTTTTTTAACAAGACAGTGTTTTAAATGTATGTTAAACAATAAAATGTGGACTGACAGTTTGAGCTGAAATCTCACAACAGAAACTCGTGACAAACCTATTTTGATATTTGAGTTTTTGATTTCCATTTTTTTCTAATCCAGCTAATATGCAAACACAAGAACAAGAGAGCAGTGTGGTTTTATCAGTCCTCTCCTTTTATGGTACCAGGTTGTGAAGATCATCAGACCTAGTGAAACGGCTGGAAGGTACATCACATACAGGCTGGTCCAGTGACAGGTATGTGTTTAAAATGTTCTACAGCAGCTGAATGTGATGCTGCCATGCTCGTACATACTCGTTTTAAACCTTATTGTTCTTGACTTTTGTGTATTTTCTGAGAATGAGGAAGCAGTAAACCGAAAGGAGTTTCAACCAAAGCGTACCTTAAAGTGAAAAATCAAATACCGTTTGTGCATCTAAACATACGATAAGCTGTAAACCTTTTTTATTTTGTAGTGCTTCTCTGGGATCAGGATCTGGGACCAGTGAAGGAATCCCAGCATGCCAGCTTTGCTCATTCATCATTGGATTATTGCCCTGCTTGTGTCTGTAGAATCTTTAACTAAATTACTGATTTTGTAAAATAAATGATTCAAAATTAAAATGGTTTTGATATTTTGAATTGTGATGCTTTAAGGTTTAAAAAAAAAAAAACAAGTTCTAGGTCTCAGTCTCATGTCCATTAAGGTGTAATGTAGATGCTTGCTTACCTTTTTTTTCCTCTTGAAAGCCATGTTGTTGCAGTTTCTGCTACAATAGACTGACTTTTAAAACTAGGTTACCACCTACTATATTCAAGACTTCCTCTATTGCCCTCCCCCTACTGCACCAGATATGGTGCTGTGGTTGCAACTGCACTCATTTGGCTACGTTTCTTCTGTCCAGTTTTATTCTTTACTTTAATCTGCCAATTACAAATCATACAATTACAGATTTAAAAGAAAAGATTTTTTATTAAAAATAGAACATACATTCATAACAAGCTAATACAGACAACATCTAAATTTATTTTCAATTTTAGAGCTGAAATAAAAACCAGCAGCACTCAAAAATGGAAACTGCTTGAAAAAGTTTGCACGTCACACGTTCGGCTTACCTCAGTATCAGAGCACAAGGAGAAAAAAAAAAACCTTTAAAATACAAACTTACAAAAGTTACTGTCATATCTTGAAATGCCATTTAATTGCAAGTGCAGCAAGCGTGCAGAAGCTTCACTGCCACAGCAAAGACCGATATAGGAACAAACATCTACACAGATTAAAATGTTAATTTGATCTCGATATACAGGCCACCCTCTCAGGTTTTGCTTAATTTCACATTAAAAACAATTATTAGACAAATTCGGGCTCGCTGTCTCGGTTTCTCGTCAGTGGTAATTTCTTTCCACAGAGGCGTGCCAGTGGAAGGCCCGACAGACTCAGCGTGGGAGAGCATGGGTGGTAGTTGTTATTGTTGGACTGATTCAGATTGAGCTCGGCTAGAGAAGCACTCAGACCCTGCTCTTCTCTCGTGTCGTCTTCTGGGGGCCCGCTGTCTGGCAGAGCGGGGGGTTCTTCTCCCTCTGGGTTGTTCTGATCCTGATCCGCGTCTTGTTCAGGCTCAATGTGGGTCACAGACTGACTGGACAGGTCCAGGCTGTCCCTATAGCTCAGCTGGTCATCGTCTATGCTCATGCTCTCCTGCTTCCTAAGGCTGTGGGATTGTGAAATCCTCTCATCAAGCTCAGAGTCAGAATCTGGGAGCTGCTCACTGGAGCCCAGTGACCCCAAAGAACTTTCTGAATGCAGATAAAGAAGTGATGAATGTATACATGACATTTTAAGGAGGAAGTTATTTACAACAAAGTTATGCAACTAATCCTTCATGAAAACGTACCACATCCTTCCTCTGTCTTGTCAGACTCTGGTTTGAGCTGCTCCTCTCTGCTCACGTCCTCTTCTCCATCAGCAGGGGTCCCTATTTTTTCTTGTGTGACATTTTCCTGAAACCAGGAGGGACATTTTTATTTTAGTGACATAAAAAATGCTAATTAAGTGTCCAAATGGATCCCGAACACAAAGCATCTCACTGTAGAGTTTTAGGCAACACGTTTCTGCAGAAAGAGCTGCACCTGGTTTTGCTCTTGCTTTTCAATAACTGGCTTATTACAACCTCTTCTGCGTTCCTTAAACTGTTCTCATGGATCAGATTATATGCAGAAGAGAGCAAAAATTTTGTGTGGTGTACAAAAAAATGTAGTTGCATTTATTTCCTAAAATTTCCCACATAAAAGGCTCAGCGGTGAGCAAATACTAGTGTACAACATCTGCTTGGGTCCTACCGGCTGAGTGGGGGCGGAGACAGAACGGGAGGTTTTGTTGGTCTGAGAAGTTTTGGACTGGAAGATGGAAGAGTAGAAGACTATGAAGGCCTCCACAATGCGGGCCTGGTGGGGATAATCAACCAGAGAGGACAGGGATATCGTGGCCCCGGTTGGACGGGGACGCATCAGAGAGGGCCCAAACACAATCCCCAGGTTGCTGGGGCTCATCTTGTTATCTTCTTCCAGCTCTGCAATCCTGGAATCAGGAAGTCAAAGCAGGAAAGAATTGTTAGGTTAACAGAAACTCTGCTTTATATTTATTAATATGACTCGCATAATTACTGACCTTCGAAGGTGGCGAATTATGTAACGCAGTGTGGCGATGTTAGGCTTGGGCAGCTCCTTTAGAAGTTCCTTCAGGCTGTCCACCAGAACCAGGACCTCTGAGTCAGTGCTTGGGCCCAGATCCACCAGCTCTGGCCCTCTGCTCACTGCAGGGTTAGTGCTGCTCGACTCAGTGTCCTCCCCCTCTGGTGTGTCTCCTTCATTATGGAGACTGTCCTTTGCCAAACCCATCAGCTTGTTGTACAGGCGGAAAGGCATAATGGGCTCCGGCAGCTGGGAGTAAAGGAGACAGCGAAAGGATCCATTAGAGGTACTAGTTTGAAGATGAACACACCATCATATGATGTGTGACTTTTCTTTTGATCTGTGCAATCCCTCTGATTTCTCAAGTATAAAATATTTTACTGCTTTAAAATTACTTGCAAAAGACCCTTGGCTCACCATGTTGCAAGTGGGATATTCATTAATTTAGAGAACATAAATTTTTAGAACTCTTTCTATAGAATGAATACACCAAGTGTTTTTGTTTTTTTTAAATAAATGATTTAGAGTCAATCTAAGAAAACCAGTTCACATGAATAACTATAAAATGCCATTTATAAATATTTTGGTGGTTTACAGGGGTATGGAACAAGAACATTAAAAACAATTAAGACAAAAACAAATACACATGCCAATATTGCAGCGCAAAAGGTTTTACTCGATCCTGCTGAGCAGTAGAAACTAAATCAGGTCCGGTCTTTACCAGCGGCTACACAACAGGTGAAAACTTGGCTGCAAGCATGCC
The DNA here is from genome assembly GCA_015108635.1 of Andinoacara biseriatus. Classification (NCBI taxonomy): domain Eukaryota; kingdom Metazoa; phylum Chordata; class Actinopteri; order Cichliformes; family Cichlidae; genus Andinoacara; species Andinoacara biseriatus. Next base: position 16,320 of record VUQJ01037719.1, read on the forward strand.
TACCTGTCTGAGGTAAAGTTTGAGGACGTTGCTTATGTCGTGCGGTGAACACTGAGACAACTCGACCAGCTCCTTTCCATTCTCAAAGGCCTGACACAGTTTCTCCACACGGGTCTTCACTCCATTCACCCTGTAGATGCCCTGAAAAGAGGAACAAGATTTATACCTGATTGTTTAAAGAATCAGCAATCTACATACAGTATACATGTGCTTTCTCACCTTCATCTTGAGCGCCCGTCTCTCTATCTCAGAGATACACTTGGTGATGATGAAGGGAATACAGTCACTGGCAGCACTGGCTACCTGAGCGAAATCCCTCCCAAACAGCTGCAGACGACCCTGCAGCTTCTTATGACCACACTGGATGGTCAGAGTCTCCAGACAGCGCTTGTGGCACGCCAGGAAACACTGGGAAACAGAAAAGAGCTGACATGATGAATATTGTCTAACCCTTGTATCCTGGTAAGTTATAACTTCAGTAGGTTGATGCATTTTTCAAGTCTACTCAAGAAGCACATTAAAAATATAGAACACGACAACGATTAAGGGTGTAACTACTTCACAAACTTTTACTGATATTTTCTGCAATCTGTGCTGCATTCCAGAGAGTTTTACAGTCATGAATTTAAAAAAAAGGAAAAAAAAAAAAAAAGAATCCATTTTGAACCCAATGTGGTTCGAAAGGTGGATATCTGACACGTATCCAGAAAGAGCTGAAACTCATCGGGAAATTGTTTACTGGGGTCGAAGCTCATTTTCTACACAGAAAGCCTTTCTTCCCCTCACTCCTCAACCCCCGGCTTTTAAAAACACAGTTTCCACATTGGCTGTACTTCTAAGAGAAGCTACGTCAATCTTTTCCAAACAGTCTGAGATGATCATTGTTAGTGAACTCACCTCCTCACACTCGGCTCCCTGGAAATAAACGTAGCTGTCACATTCACGGCACTTGGCGGGGGTCCGAAGCTTCCTCAGTCGGTGGGTCATGGCTGCTTTGGAGAGGCCGATATTACGGAAAGGTCCGGTGGACACCACTACGTCTGGATCCATGCCGTTAATATCTGCACAGAATGACCCCCTCATCATACACACGCCACAAAATCCACACTTGACCGATTGTCCATGTTAATGTTGGTGAATCTTACTTGAAGTTTCAAATGAGGTCACATTTCCATCTTTCTCATCTGCATCCTCATTGGATGACATTGTTCCAGTTGATGAAGTCCGAACAATTTTACTGATGTCGCCTAAAATATACAAGCACAGTTTAATGGCATTTATAATGCACACCGTTGTCCCTTGTAGCAAATTTCAGCAGGTTTTGTTACTGATTCACACCAATCTGTAACAAAAACAGGTCTCCACTCACTCGTGCTGGCAGTGGGAGAATCCAGGCCTCCATCTCCCACAATGCTGTCATCGCTCACTGTTGAGCCCCATGACTTGTGGCCCTGTCCTGTGATAACAAGGAGGACAACAACATTGAGAGCAGTCACATTTTGAACTTCATTTTTACATTACCAATTTATTTAATTACAGACATTAGCTCAGTAACAGGTCACATGTCTGAGTAATAGGTATGATTTCAGTAAAATCTTTGGCCACAGTGGGCACCAGATACACTTACTCTTACGCTGGGCTTCTGCATCTCTGCTGTCTCCAGCTGTTGTTTCCACATGGATGGCAGGACTATCTGTTTGACTCGTATGTGTGTCTGTGTTGAAGCTGTCATTCCTCGGTCTGTGACCATGGCTGCAACAATTTGGCATTTTAGGATTACAAACGTTTTCAAGTGGAATTTCTAGTACAAATTACAGCATCAGTGGTGTATTTTAGGATTACACTCATTCAGGGATTCTCAAGATGGGGGTCCTTCAGATAATCTGATCAAACACCCAGGTTATATTGCACAAAAAGAAACAATATGATCATGATACATTGTCTCACATTGTGTCTAAAGATTTTTGGATATAAAGCTGTATAACAGAATAAAATTAATCAGGAGTTGGTCCTTGTAAAAAAGATTCTCTCCCCTCTTGGGGTATGTGCCCCCCAAAACTTTAAACAACCTCTAATTGTGAAAATAACTGAGGATGAGGTTGGAGTTCTTACTGTGATGATGAGTTGGACGGGGAGTAGGTCTCAAATGTGTACTGGACAGTCGGTTGCCCTGGCAGCTGCAGGTCTCGCACATGAGCGGCGTACTGGTGGCCGGGGTCGTACAGCTTGCTGCTCTCACACAGAGTCTGGTAGTGCACAGGTAAGGCTACGGTCTGCATGTGCATGAGCTGGTAGTAGGAGATGGTCGCCTGGTGGTGCAAAGATTAGATAGAGTGAGAGATGAGCATGTGCAGCTGTGACTTCTTTGTTGTCTTCTTGGGGAGGCGTGAGGGTTTGTGTGGTGTTTGTTCTGACCGAGCGAATGGTCTGATCACTCTGCTTGATGATGTCCTGCAGCTGCCTCAGCACTGTGACCTTTGTGTGCTCAAGCTCCTGCTGCTGAGTGGCGGCGTCTGCTATACAAGTCTTGTAGGTGGCCTCTGCTTCATCTGCCTGTGTACACAGGCAAACACATACACACACACACACTTTCAGTTTACTTCAGGTAATTCTATTTTGTTTATATCTGTCAGATTATTGCACAGGTAAGGAAGTGTTGATCTTCATTCTGTAGAAGCTGGATAAATATACCAATTCCATATAACCACATAGTGAAAACAAGTAGCTCAGTAATTGATAAAGTGTAAACTGCAACCCCCTGGTGGCTGATAAAGGCACTGCAGGAGGGCTGCAAAGTGTTTAAAAAAGTAGAAGGAATGGAATTTATAAGTTCTTCATTTTCTGACCTATTTTATAAATCTTGAACTCCAATAGTGGGAAAATACCCTAAAAATACAGCAGTGGCTTCCATGAAGCTTAAGTAAAGCTGTTAATAGAGAAGCAGCCTCAACAAGAAAGTACTGGATAATGTGCAAGAACACAAAAAAAGGAACTACTTCAGCTTAGGGTCATGTGATTGTGTGAGTTGCAATCAAAGGTTTGGGTGGGCCACAGATTTTCAGATGATCTAGCTCTTATGTGACTAACATTAAACATCTTTCTTCCTGCAGAGACAAAACATCAATAAATTATTGGTAATAACCTTGTTGCGAGCCTCTTCCTCCAATCGTTTCTTCTTCTCCACAGACTTTGCCGTGGATCCCCCTCCCTCCTCTTCAGCTCTGCAGGCTGCCGTTTTAGCCTTGTCGTACTCTTCGCAGCGTACTACGTAGGCTTGCTTGGCCTTCCGCAGGTTTGCCTCACACTCCATCTAAACAAGGATGAACAACAAAAAATAAATAAATATTTGTGGCATTTTACACTATGACAGGAAAAAACAGACAAAGGAGAAAGAAGTTGTGTTCATCATTAAGAAAAAAAAGGGTCATACCAGTTTTCTTTTAGCTCGAATCCACAGTTCCTTGATCTCCTTACGTCTCTTTTCATGCTCCTGTTTACGCTGCATTAGAGGCTGCACAGACGCACATTAATATGAGAGGCGAGGGGTTGCAAGTGACTGCATCAGATTGCTTCAAGCACTACAATAATTCAAATACGTTCAGTTGAGTTTGTGTTACAGTTTAATGCACCTGGATGAAGGTCTGGTTGTGTAGGGTGTTGTTGGCCTGCTGCAGCCCCACACTCTGCTCCTGGTCCTGCTCCAGAGCCAGAGAGTAAATGGAGAAAAGGGGCATGTGGGGCTAGAAGGAGAGAACAAGCAGAAGTGTTTGATAATGAATAAAATAAAGGAATTACACTTTGTTTTTTGTTTTTTTAATTGAAATTTTAGAGGTGAAAATAAATTAGGTTTACATGTGTTATACTGTGCTTGCAGGACTGGTATATTTTCTGAAGGCCTTTGGAGAACTCCATCTCTGCAGAAAACAGAGGAAATTTAAAATTATGGTGGAAAGGACAACTTGCCAGACTAGCATGTTAATAACTGAGAATTTATTCAACACATCCACTTTTTTTTTTTTTTTTATATTTTAAAAAAAAAAAAAATCTACAAATAAAAAAA
>VUQJ01037723.1:0-13604 GCA_015108635.1 Andinoacara biseriatus
GGATGGCAAGACCATCAAACTGCAGATTGTGAGCCCATACACACACACGCACGCACACACACACACACACACACACACACACACACACATCTGAACATTCATGTAATGTGCTTGTGCTCAGCCACACGTGGGACTTGCACGCACATACGCAAAATTCCCAGAGATGCAGTGCTGCTTGTATTCCATGCACACTCAGGCACACATTTACATGAACACGACATACACAAATTGTTCCCTGTTCAACACACATGAACAGACAAAGCTGAGAGCGTTGCATTGTGGTTTGAAGCTCAAAATACTGTAAGCATGATAGTTCCTGTCATGAACTTGGTAGATCACAGAACCGTGTAGACTGAGAATGCTACGATTACATACAGACGCAGCTGAAATGGATGATTTCAGGTTTACAAAAAGCTGTTTCTTTGTTACTAAATTGCATTTAGTTTTCATTAACACAATGAATACCAGGAAACCTTTAACAGTAAATCACAAGGCTGGTTTGACTTGTGGTTATCTCTTAGTTTTTGTTTTTTTTTAAAACAGGATGCTACTGCAGAAGGAAGGTTAGTTTAGTTTAACAGAAAATTGTTTATGTGGAATCACTCTGGATTCTGTCAACTGTGCAGAAGCTTTTTGTCTCACAGCTGGATTTCCCAGACCTTCATTTTGCTTGGGTAGAGAGGTCCTTGCAGTCATGTTATGTTTAATTCAGTTTGCTGAGCACAAACAAATATATATAAAAAAATGTTTAAATTGAGAACTGGATAATCCTTCTCACTCAGAAGGCTCTGTTAAAAACTCTACTTCTGGCTTGATTTAATCTATTCCTATCAGTCTGTAACATTCCCCAGAGCGGGAATGTAGTATAATTAAAAGTAATGGAGCCTTGGCTCAGCACAATGGAAAATCTGTGGTTTTGATCATGGGGATCAAGTACCAAGAACGATCCCCTCAGCTCTGTCTCAGAGCCTGGAACAGGCTGTTCAGGAAGGAGAAAAGAAAACAAGGGTCTTTTTTCTGCTCCGAGAGAGAATGAAGGCGAGTGAGTAAAAGACCAGCGGGAGGGCAGAGAGGTGAATCAGCAGAAGACACAAACCAAGTGAAATGGCTTATGGTGAAAGAAATGGAAAGATATCAGGGTAAAAGGCAGGAAGGAAGAGCAGGAAAAGGTGAAAAATTACAGACATTAAGGTTGCCAGACTAAAATGCTTTCATTTGAACAGAAAATATAAATTTTGCCGTGGAGTCCTGATTGATGGCCTAAACTTAGATTAAAGGAACCGTATGATGGATAAGTCGTGCTTGAGGGATGTCCCCTCCACACAAGCATCCATGTGAGCCGTGAGATCAAGCCCAAAATGCTCTTATTTATAATTAAATGTAACTCGGCTTAGTGTTTTGGAATTCTGCTGAATATTACATTAAAAACAGAGACGCTGTGTGTCTAATCTGTTTCACACAGCTGCTGGTTTGTTTTGTAGTTAGTACCTACAAAACAATCTATTGAAATCTGGTTCTGTAAATAGCTCAAGTTAAAGATGACGTATCATCAGTCAGAATAATTGAATTTATTTTATTTTTGCTCGTCTCGTCTCCTCAGAGGGTAAAGGTATCCTTTTGCTGACGTTATACTCCTGTAAAATGGGCCAAGCAATAGTAGTTGGCTTGTTTCATGCGTAATGTTCTACCTATCCCATGCAGTTGTGGTTTTGCACATTAAAGCACTCACTGCACCGCTGCACATTCGCCACACACTGGTTTTGCCCCACTGACACCCGATTTATAACCTGTTAGGTGCCATTTGTCTCAGCTGTCATAATGCCTTTTTCCATTTATGGAGGTCCTTGCTCTAAAACTGTCACCAACTGAACTTGAGAAATCATCCACAAAGTCATGCGAGATCTGTTAGCACAGAGTGTTGAAATTTGACAGAGCAGATTCGTGGCCGTGATCCATGTAGCCAGAATCTTCCTACTCTGCAGTTCATTAATCCTAACTAAGTAAGCAAGCTGTTCCTCCATGTTTTGTGAAGCTGTAATCAAATGTCAAAATCAACCAGTTTCCCAGTAATGATCATTCTTACATGCAGACACTCAGACAGTACTGACAAATACATTTCAGTCGGTGCACTCTCAGGAAGTGGAATACCTTATTGCAACTTAAGTTCTGTAACAGCTTGTCAGTGGGGCTGTAGCCGCTATTGTTGTACCCTTTACAGTGGGTACTTATTTGTGCCTACCTGGGAAAATCAATCCCAAACTTCTGGTGACTATTTGTTCCTTAATGTAATCGTGCAAAAATAGCTTTAAAAAGGGTGCCAAATTGGCTAAAGGGTACCTATTAATTTATATTACATTAATTACTACATTTAAGAATGAACTGGCGTGTGTACCACTTTTGTAATCTCAAAAATTGACAAAAAGGGTTAGAAACTTAGAAACTATGACTCTTACAAGTGTAGTGTGTGTTGTCAATATATAGAAAGTTCTGTATAAAGATTTAAAATATGGTAAATAGACTAGTTCTTATACAGCGCTTTTCTACTCTAGCTGAGCACTCAAAGTGCTTATACAACGCGTTTGCATTTACCCATTCACACACATTCATACAAGCACTTCCTTCTACAGCTAAGTGCTCGCTGTCTAACATTCACACACATTCATACTCTGACAGTTACATCGGAGAACAACTTGGGGTTCAGTATCTTGCCCAAGGATACTTTGGCATGCAGACTGAAATCAAACCACCAATGTCATGCTGCCCTTATCTGATTTTTACTGCACTACAAACTTCTCAAAGTACATTTAAAAAGAACAAAAGAAAACAAAATGAATATACACAAAATACAATACTATTCCCTTAAAAGTAAATACTTCCCAGGGAGGGTGCTGCCATGGCGAAGGGTTGCACTGTCAGAGTGCTTCTTGTTAGTTTTTGTGTTTGGCACAACACAAACTGTTTTTCTGATATCGCACCTAAAAATATAGAACAAACAGTGAACGTACCAAATATGCCTTTTACTACTTGGGATCATAGATCTTCTTTTTGGCCCTGAAAAAGATATGCAGAGTTATCTTAAGGTCTAATAATTACTGTTGAATATTGTTGCATTTTCAAGGTCTGCCTCAAACTTGTCTTCCCTTCACAATGTGCTATGGCTGCAAGCATGGTGAGAATGGTGCTGTTTCAGTGGACATACTGTGAAGGATAAAAGGCTGCAGTCCAGGCGAGGACATGGACAAACATTGACATTGTCTCCATTTGATGCAGAGGGATTTTAAATTCAAAGCCGGTTCTCTGGTTCCTTTCTGATCAAAAAGGGCATCAGTTGTATTGGGAATGGTTCTTCCATCCTTCCTTCCTTCCTTCCTTCTTCTTGTTTCTCTCTCGCTTCTCTCTCCACCCTAAACACAGTTCACTTCAAGGTCCAACAGTAGCTAATAATAGAGTGGAGTCACTCAGTCTTGGGTAGAGTCAAGGATATGTAAATATCCCTCCCTTTCTCCTGTGGGCAACTTCCTGGTTGCTGACAAGGGCGGGCACAAATGAGAGGAGCAGGAGGAGGAACGAAGTGCGGTTGGCATGGCAACGTGGTCTGGCTGTCTGAACAGTTTTAACTCGGGTGTAAAATGCAAATGCTATTTCTCAGGAGTAGCCTGTTATAAGCTGCTCACTCCTGCTCTCTTCTCTTAACTTCCTCTTGCAAAATGCCTGGCTGGTTCATCCACATATGACACATTTTCTCTCAGGCTCTACCTATAAGGTGCCTTATAAGTTTCTTGTGATGGACATTTATGAAGTTTGACCCAAGTGAGTCTAATAAAATTGCAACAGTTAAATAAAACATTTTTCTTTAGCAGGCCACAAAAAGGACTTTAATTTCAAAACTCAGAAGCTGAAAAAGTTAACTGGATATTGCAACCTCAGAAAGACAATAATGCCACTTCAACTTGCTGCCCCCATGCTGCCTTTAATCTGTGTACCACAACAACACCAACTTAAAATAGCCCCCCCCCCCCGCTCTGTGTTAGCAAATTAAGTGAAAAAGTGTGGGCAGAATAGAACAAACATCACTATGACAACCTCTCTGGTTGATTGCAATGTAATGTGATTTCTATGAGTTTTGTCTTCTGATCTTCTTCGTTCTGAACTTTCTGTAGGAAGCCAGAGCCAGCGCTGCAGCCTGCGACTGCCAAAACATTACGCTGTGGCATACCCAGCATAAATATTTGTGCAGACACTTGATATGAACACGTTGCCATGGTTTCCTTGGTTTTATAATTACAACATAGAAATGCGGAAAGTTCAGGATTTAGAGATTATGCCAGGCTTAGCTAGCTAAGTGACTGTGAGTTTTGCGTCCTGGATAGACAACAACTGTTGTCTTTGAACACAAATTTCTCATTTGTTTTCTGCTCCTTTTATTTTAAGAAGAAAGACTAATCTTTCTGCACACAGGCAGCACCGATCGACTTGTTAAAAAATGAAGTGGCCTTTATTGTAGTATTAATAAAAGCGTCAGTTTTGACAACAGCCATTTCAAAATTCTTCGCTCTATTGTTGTTTTATTTGAAAGACGTCAAGATTCCTGTCTGTTGGTTTACAGTCACAAAACGCCGTCTCTTTATTTGGTTGAAGAAAGCTCTAAACACGATGCTTTCGCTGACATTTTCCTCAGGGTGAGTACTCAGCCTTTTCTCTGTGACTGCAGGTGCCAAAAAACTGTCCAACAAGGCAGCGCTGTGGTACGTCCCCTGCTCTCTGCAGAATGTTGACAAGATCATGGAGGTGCCACCCATCAAGGTACAAGGAAACCTAAATTGCTCAGATCCTAAAAATGTGGCATTTTATCATTTAGCTTCTCTCAGTGCCCATCTCTCCCCCTCTATCTTAAATGACATGAGCAGAAATCAAGAAAAGAGGGTCAACAACAAAGGCCACACGGTCCAGATAGATGTTCTTTGTTTTATACCACATGTGCTTGTGCAGAGGCTGGTGTTTGAGTGGCTATCTACACCTTTCTACAGTATACTAGTGCTGAGCAAGAGGAGGACGGCAGGAAGCGCTATGAATCTCAGAAGATGGAGAGACTGGAGACCAAGGCGAGGATTGAAGAGGTGATGCCATCTCCACCCAACCCAGGTAATATACAAGCTCAGGGTCCGAAGAAGCTGTTTTTCCTGTTACAAGTTTGTAATAATGGTGAAGATATGAGTGGAAATTCTTCCATTTTCCCCTTATGGGGTTTGCTAATAGTATGTCATGAAAATACTAAAAGTGCGGTACAGTCATCTTGTTGTTACCCAATTAATGCAGTGACACGAGAAGCAATTTTTTTGTATGTATTTTCACTGCTGGCAGCATGACTTCATGCTGAGCTGCAGCACAAAGTCAAAAGCAAATTCTTTCTTCAGAGTAAAAATGCAAAGATATTTTTGTTAAATGTCAAGATCATACAATGATAAATCAAGTAATGAAGCGAAGATCCCTCGAGTGCTCTCGGAGTGCGTCCGCACGAATATGTTCAAACATTAATGTGTAAACACGTGGGCCCTGGCATCCTCACAAGAGCACTTGAAGAACCCAAAACTGATTAATTTAGAAACACTGCTGTGTGGGTACTCTTTCCTCATTCCCATGGCTTTCTTCCTCTGACAGTGGATAATACCTGCAACTCAACCCTAACTCTACTGGACTTTACTCATTTTGCAATAAGGAGCTTTCTGTTGAACTGCTGAACTTATGATCTAGCCGATATGATCTGTGCTCACATCCAGAACCACTGGAAATGTTTTCTTTTGTTTTGCTATTGTGCTTCTTCCTTTGTAGTATTTTCTATAAGTAGCCAACCCTATGCTTTTGGTTTACATGGCGCAGGACTGATTGGTCATGTGTCATACATTTACAGGTATTATTTATGAATGGTGCTAAAATGCTTGTCTGGACAGACATTAAAATGAAACACGATTATGGACCTAGCCCAGGTTAATATACTTGGGTCCACTGCTAGAAGCTTGTGCCTTCTTCCTCACAAGTTTGCAGTTTTAATGTGAATTAATGTTCTTAAAAATGCTATATACATGTATTCAGCCAAATTAAAACTCTTACCTAATTCCCTAATTTTACCACATTGCCTCAACAGAAGATCCACCAAAGGGTACGTGAACTAGATCAGCAAGCAGCATGTCAACGCTTTGCAGTGAGCAGCATGTAGTTATGCATGAAGATTTGTTGGCACTGGCTTGTTTTGTCAAAGTGAACACAGTGCTTTATTTTGAAATAAATTTCATACTTTCTTTAGTCGAGGCTGACTCATATAGGATTAAGACCAATATCAAAACTTGGTGATTCACAAATATGATATACTGGACGATATTTTTTCTTTCAGACACAAAACATAAACAGATTTCCCTAATATCTGTTGTGTGTAGTTATTATTATTATTATTAAAAATAATGTGTTTTGTTTTAATATAAAGGTGTGAATTAGTTGTTTGTGCTCTGCCTGACTGCTTGGATGAGCTGGTTGTTGTGTTTGTGGCTTTACTAACATGTGTGTTGTCAGCAGGGAAGTTTCAGAGTGCCCCCTGGTGGACAAACTATGCAACATCAGCACTTGTAACATGCTTGAAGGGTGTTTCTGCCATCTCTTCTTTACTTTTTAAATTTTCATATATCGGCTGTTGCAAATACCAATACCTATATCAGCAAATAGCTAACATCGACTGATATGCCAGCCCTGCTGGTCGGGCTCTACTTTTTATTGTTTATTATTTTCCATCTTTTGAGATGAAAAATTATGTATTTGTGTGTTTTGTCTTGCAGAACAGCACACTGTTGGCTTCAGCCAGTCAAGTCTGATTCATCTGGTGGGCCCTTCAGACTGTACACTACATGACTATGTTCATGGGGGTGAGTCAGTTTCTGTTTTCTAGATACATTTTCTTAGGTCAAATTGTCTTCCGTCCTAATTGTGGAAAGTTGTATACACATCAAATCTTAATGAAGATAATTTAGGTTAACTACTGAAACAGTCTGGATCTAAGAAATATCTTCTATAAACTTGTTATTATTATACACATAAGTCATTATTCATGACTGAAACTTAATTTATAGAGTACATTATAAAGCTGCTAAAGATAGAAATATGTTCGCCCACTATCAATGAGATAAAATTAACATATCAGTACATAGTCCAAACTAATGAAGGCTGAACTTAGTAAACATATACATTTTTCTTCTCAAACAAAGCTAAATCACATGAATACATGGGTCGCTTGTTGGCTGCTGCTTTCTTATTATTTGTATGGGGATCCTACACACCACAATAGCTGACCCTGCTGTAATCTTCTACATGTATGCACACTCAGTGGAGACTTTATTAGGTACACCTCACTAGTACTGGGCTGGGCCCCGTTTTGACTTCAGGACTGTCTTAATGCTTTATAGCACAGAATCAACAAAGTGCTGGAAACATTCCTCAGAGATTTCGGTCCATATTGACACAATAGAATCACACAGTTGCTGTGGAATTTGTCAGGTGCATATGCATAATGTGAATCTCCTGTTCCACCAGTTCCCAGAGATGCTTTTTATTGGATTGCGATCTGGTGACTGTGGAGGCCATTTGAGTACAGTGGACTCATTGTCATGTTTGATATGATTTGCTGGATCCTGCTGGAGGCAGCCATCAGACGATGGTTACACTGTTGTAATAAAGGACGATCAAGAGCAATACTCAAGTATTTTTTTACATTTAAACAATGGAACTAAGGAACTCAAAGTGTGCAAAGAAAGTATCCCCCAAACCATCACCAGCAGCCTGAACTGTTGATACAAGTAGGATGGATCCATGCTTTCATGTTGTTTACACCAAATTCTGACCCTAACATCTGAATGCTACAGTAGAAAATAGGACTCACCAAACCAGGCAGTGTTTTTTTCCAATTTTCTATTGTCCAATTTTGGAGAACCCGTGTTAGCCTCAAGTTCCTCAAGTTCCTGTTTTTAGCTGACAGGAGTGCCCCTGGTGTGGTCTTCCGTCTCTTGCCCATCTGCTTCAAGGTTGGTTGTGTCTTCAGAGATGCTCTTCTGCATATTTTAGTTATAATAATTTTATTTTAGTTACTGTTGGCTTCCTATCAACTCAAAGCAGTCTGACCAACCTCCTCTGACCTCTGACCTCAGCAATATTTTCACTCAGAGAACTGCTGCTCAGTGGATATTTTCTCTTTTTCAGACCATTCTCTGCAAAGCCTCGAGATGGTTGTGTGGGAAAAACCCAGTAGATGAGCAGTTTCTGAAATACTCAGATTGTCTGACACCATCAACCATGCCACACTGAAAGCCACTTAAATTTCGTTTCTTCACCATTTTGATTTGCTATTTGACGTTTAACAGGTTGTCTTGACTAATTCGACATGCCAAAAAGCATTTGAGTTTCTTCCATATGATTAGCTGATCATATATTTGCATTTGAACAGGTGTATGTAACAAAGGGGTTTATGAGTATTTGTATGGATTCACATCGGTATAGTATGTGCACATCAGAGATAATGTAGCCAAAAAACAAATAGTGATATTTGCTGAACTCAGATTATATGTTTGATAGTACTTTTAAAATCAGTGAAAAGTGAAATTTTGGAACAGCTTTTAGCTTTGTTCCCACTGCGTGATTGATTCACTAACAGCTCCTGACAAGCCATTTCAGCGCTCAGTGTTTCCAAGTTGCCGTCTGCATCTGTCAAGTAGTCATCTGCATCTGTCAGACTCCTTTGTCATTCTCACACATGTAAAACAAAGAGCATGAACAACATGCTGTTTAGTATTCAGCAGAGGGACAGGTCAGCCCATTCACTGCCTCAGTACAATATGAAAATCCTGCAGGGAGTTGGGAAGGATGAAACAGCTGCTCGACGTGGGGAACATACAGTAAGGCAAAGAGGTTTGGCAAAGTGAGAGGGCTTTACAGGTGAGCAAGAAGACAGAAGTGAGGAAAGATATAAGGATAGAATTGAACCTAATAAATTGATTAAATTTATAAAGAATATGTGTGTTTATTTTTAGGTGCTAATGCTTGTCTTTCCCCCAAGTGTTAAAGTAAAGGGGGAGTAACCCTAACAAAACTCATCTGTGACTTCAGTGCTCAAATCCAAGGGCTCATGTTATAAAGGCAAAAGTACACAGATTTAACTCCTAGTATAAGCAGGGGTTAAAGGGGGATTTGGAAGCCGCAGGATCCCTAAATATTGGTGTAGCAGTGCATTTGGGGGGAAATGACCCCATGACAAATAAGTCTGGTTCTCAGGTTTACCATTCTTTTGTGGAATCAGCCAGCTAAATTATTCAATACATAGCCCCATGTTAAATCAGCCAGTCAGGGCTACTTTCCAGCCTCTGGCCACTATAAAGCCAGCATTAAGGTGGTATTTAGCAAGTGCTGCTAAAGAACATCATTGGCTTAAATTTAAATTGATGACTCCTACAAAAGGGCTTCCAGAAGCAGTTCCTGTTACTCAGCAGCCACACTGAAGCACATTTTTTTGGAAACATTTACTAGATTAACTTTCATTTCTATGATCAATGGGACAAAACTACATGCCCAGAATATCCATTCAATATTTGCCCACAAATAAGGTTTTAAACACTTTTTCCCCTGCCAGAAGCTTTTACCACCATCTTTGCAGTTGAACAATTCTCCCATAAATTTCAGTTCAGAATTTGTTCAGTGCCAATGTCTCGCTTATAATGTCTCTACTGCTACCCATGACCTTACCTAATGTGACCATGGATACCACACTCTGCACTGGACCGGGGCAACATAATCCATCACTGGAAACTGTACAATAACACTGCAAATCACCCAGTTTAGTCTGCCGTCCACTGAAAATTGTCTCTCATCTTCATCTCCAGTCCTCTCTTCCTTGCAGCTTTTTTGAGAGTAAAATAACACCTTTTGGCCTGGAAAATACAGCAGCTATAATTTTAGCCAGCAGACACACTGTGTCTTTGGTCATATTTATTGAGCTATTTGAAATGTTGCAGAATATGGAGGCGGGACTGTAAAGTGACCTAACTGTCTCTGTAGCATCAGCAGCAGCACAGTTTTTTGCGTAATTGCTCATTAATTGAAGGTGCAGGAACGCTGTTCTGGATTGTTCTGGTCCAATTTAACCTGTAAGTGTAGAATGTTCCAGGCTTGTATGGAATCTTAAGTGGATGTCTCTTTCTAATTGCTGAACCAAACATCTTACATAATGTCATCAAGCAAACAACATGCAAGAACACAAGCACAGCATCCAGCATTAGTGAGAATTGTTAGACTGATTTACATACTGCACTGATGATCAGCAGGCAGACCAGAAGGGGCCTGGGGTTGATGTTGATCAACTCAGAAGCAGACACTATAACATAGCAGATACTGACTGCCTGAGACTAAGGAACAATGGCGACATACTCAGACGCCGACTCAGAAACAGCTGATGGTCAATTTGTAAAGGCAAGGGCTCAGTTGGATTGGTTACAAACAAACAAAAAAAGAAAACATATCTGCTGACCCAGCACACTCAGAGGCAGGAGAGGCGTCTACTTGCCCGGGATCATGAGGCGACGTCAGCCGACCCAGAAACATACTGAAGAACAGAAGAAAGTCGGCATGAACTTCACTTTCTTTTGGAGAGTTTCCAAAAAAAATAAAATAAATCTTGGTAGCTAGGATCAGACAGGAAACTGTCAGGTTCAATGCTTTGCCAAGTAAACAACATAAAAACTGCACGCAGAAAAACTATCCAGAGGCTAGCAGACCAGGTGAAGAGACCGGATCAAGGTTGAGACTTGTGGGCTCAACTTCCAGAGAAGCACTCTGGAAATGAACCACAAAATTGACTTTATTATTACGGAACATTTCTTCACCTTGAACTCAGAGTCCTCCTTGAGCTTTTCCATGAGGAGTAATATGCCTGAGTCTGTTCTTACAGTCACAGTATCAATTCATACAAGAGGACACACAGGCAGGTTGGAAAAATAACAAAAAATAACCTAAAAGTTACCATTCATATGAATGGTGTGTTCAAACTTTTGACTGGTATTTTAAATAGTAAAAAAAAGTTGAAAAGGATGAAAAAGGAAAGAAGAAAGGATGAATCACAAGTCCAGGAACTCCAATGAGGATCTAAAAAATCATGTAAAGACAAAGGTAGATACAGAGGGACTCGAGGACCGACACAAACTAATATAACAGACACAATGACAGAGAAAGAAGGAACATAGACCAAATAAATGAGGAAGAGAAGCTAACAAGGAGCAGGCCAAACAGGCTGGAAAGTAAAGAAAGGCAGGAAGTAAACCATAACATGGCATAAGAGGATGATAATAAAAAAAAGGAAACTACATACAAAACCAAGGAGAATGACAAAATTCTCTTCTTGGGCAAAACCTTCCCCTATGAATAGGGAAGAAAGTGCTCAAAGTCTTTCAGACATGCTTTGCAAGCTTGGTGTCTACTGCTGTCACCCCTGTGAGCAGGTTAAAAAGGAAGTAACAGCGTTTTAAAAGTTATCTGAATGAACCCTCATTCAAAGCGTGTAGGGATTCAAAGGACTATCCTGAGCACGAAGGGCCCGTGTTAGTTAGATGGATTATTATTATGTGACGTCTGTGGTCTGTGTGTGAGACGTTACTTCACCCAGTTGTAGAGCACTTTGTATGAACACTATACTTTTTTTAAGTGTGCACACAGAACAGACAACTTGTGGACCATGAGAACATATTTGCTGATTTTGTAAAAATGAGTGTTGGATTGGGATGGCTGACTTAACTTTAACCCCCACATAACAGAGGCTCAGAAGAAAAGCTGCTGATTTAATCCAAGGTGAAACGTCCTTGAGAAGGATTTTTATTGCTTTTAGTGCTCATGTTCTCCTAAGTGAATAGAGAACATTTATGTGTATGCGTCCGCTGTTGCATTGCTTAAGTAACTGCTTGGGTGTTTGTCGCTCTGTGTTACTTGCATAACAGCACTTTGCTGCTATGGGGAGGGCTGCAGTGGGGAAAAACAAAATGCTAAAAAGGAAGCAGGAAATAAACCAGGAGCTCTTTGTAACAGGAAGTGTATCTGTGCTTCATGTTAGTCGAGCTACTTAAATTTGGGGCATATTAAAATTTCTCGCTAGACGTGTTCAGCCATCTTTAAGTTGAGAAACTTTTAATTATGATATGGCTTTCATGTCTCCTTGAAAAATAATTCTTCTGCATGCATTCTTAAAAGTATTCTGCACCAGTACAACCCTTCACTTTTTGCAAGCGAGAAGCTCCTACTTGTTCTTTTTTGTTTCTCTCCGGGATGCTGCTGGATTTAATCCAGATACCCTAAAAACAACTTTTTCCGTGCACTTTGGAGAAAATGAGAAACAAAGCATTGTTAAGATTAAAGGCAAGACAAAGAATGAAGGCAGTGAGGGTAGCACATTCAGATTTGATGTTTAAGCCAACGGTAACAAAAAATCTGCTTATCTGATGTTCCAACCTTATAATAAGCAAACCCTTAGTAGAAGGCATTCAGGCTGCCCTTGTAACAAATCCAGCATTTTATCAGCGCAGACCAGATGCCTTTTATCAGTAGAGATATATTGTTTTGAGTTGGATGTTCTCGCCTCATACTGACATTTCTATTGAGGTCAGCTATGTAAAGAGGCCATTGGAGAGACACGCTATATATATAGTGCGGTAGAAAAGCAGAAGAGAAATGTTGACTGAGAAAGAGAGAGAATGAAAAGGTGACAGGACAGGGCAGTAGGAGGGAACAAGGTGGGACATATAAGTCTCGCACATGTCACGGTTGCCTTTATAATTAGGAGAGCTTTCTGAGAAATCTGTCCAATTAAAAAAAAAAAAAAATCAAATGTGGAACAAGCATGCGGGTCATTTAGCACGCACGCACACGCTGCCGACTTTTTCTGTACATGCCGTTGCTTGTTAGGCAATGTTCCCTGTTATTCGCTTCTGCTGTTGCTGCCTTCACTACGCTTAATTTGTTTACATAACCAAGTCAGGTCATGCAGCCAGGGTGCACGCTCGTGCTCCCTTACCAAGCCTTACAATTGCTTCTAGCATGCAGATGGAGTCTTGATATTGTTTGACAAACTGCCTGCATTTATGAAAAGTTTACATTAAAACTGCTTTCTACTGAGGGAAATGATACAGAGCCCTGCTTGAGCAGCACAGTTGGTTCCTTTCATCCCAGCAGGTGGTTTAGAGACAGATGTCTCAAAAAGTAGTCACACAAATCCAAAACTATATGCATGACTACATAGCGCCAGGAATAAACGAGAAAATGCAGAAATGCAGTTCTGCTGCTCGTGGGAATACATTACATGTGCAACTATTAAATCAGTAAAATATGCATGCACTACTTGGGAGTGGGTAAGACGAATAGCCCGCACACTCTGTTAAAAGATGTTTAAACCACCAATTCCTGGAAAAGGAACAGAGGAACAGAAACTTTCACCACAATGTCCATTAAGTGAAAAGTCTTTCTTTTCCTCCTGCCTTTTACTTTCCATTGCTTTACAGCTTATCCTTTTACCATCTGCCCACTTCCCCTTATTA
>VUQJ01037724.1:0-13778 GCA_015108635.1 Andinoacara biseriatus
CTGCCATTTTCCCCCCCCCCCCCCTCCCCCGAGAACCAAAATTAGACAGGGAGGTGGTGATCTTTTATTTGTTTTGGTTTTTTTTAAATATTACATCATGCGTTATTAGAAATCTATAAATCTCATATATAAGTGAAACGCGCCCAGAAGAATTATCACCCCGTACGTCTCCTACGGGATTTACGCGTCCATCCATCCAGCAGCTCTAACATTCACCGGTGCGCACTGTGGACAGGGAAGTGGCAGGAAAAAAAAACACGACCACAAGAACGGCCATTGGGATGAACACGAGGGGATTTATAGTGCAAAAAGCCCAAAAAGGCTGCCTATAAAATATAATTTAATAACAAGTGAGTGTCTAACACCTACATGCGAAAGGCTGCGGTCGAAAAGACGCTTCCTGAAACTTTGGCATCACCTCACCTGCCTCGACGTCGCCACAGAAATATTATTCCTATTTTCCTCGAATGCATGAGCAGGGAAAAACTACACTGAAGTGTGCTGCAAGGCTGGGACGACACTCACCTTTCGCTTCGGCATTTTACGCGTCAATAATTCTCCAACGAGCAAAATTAAGGTCAAAGCCGAAGGGCCAAGATAGGTGAATTTGAACTACCTCGAAATACAGGATCAATATCTAAGCACCTTCGATATTATGTTGATTATATGCACTCCCCAAAACTCTACACCTCCTACAGCCATTGGGTAGAGAAGTCAAAATCCACTCATGTGCTGACTCCCGATTGGATCGTCTCGTCTCTATGTAAATAAGAGGGTCGCGGACATTGGCCGAAATTTATCAGAGTCCTCTTACGATTGGCTACGCGCTCTTTGTGCGCAGATCCCTCCCGGTGGATCTGGGTAATGTAGGATGAGATGGAGAGAATGTTGTAAATAAAATACAAAGGACCAGAAAAATGGGCACAATGGCACAATGTCGGCCATAGACGATCCAGATCCAGAAAAGCTGGAAGGTATTGTGTCTTGTAGGGGTTTCCCTACTACAACGAACTAGAGAAATCACGCACAACATTTCTGCAAAACAAGGCAATCTCAGTCCCTTCAGGAACATGATGCTGTGTAAAACAACACAAAATATTAGGGTAAAAACTCACCTCTTTTTATCAAGGTGTAGGATTTCAGCGTGTCACACAGGGCTACAGATTTTGTGCACAAATGCATTTTTTTTCTGTATTTGTATCCAAGAAATAAAAGAAATAAAATGAACTTATAGAGTACTAAAGAATATGCATATTTCATTTGTACAGTAAAATACTTTTTCCTATGGAGACAAACATAAATGTATGTCTAAGATAAAAACTCGCTCTGATAGTTCCAGGCTTAAAAACATTCCCACCACCGACAGGAACAGCACAGAAGAAGCAAGACGTTTGGTACCAACAAGGTTCATCTGATGAGTTTTTTTGGTTTCTTTTAAGCAGACTGTCTGAACCGGTCACTGCTTTAACCTTGATTACCTTTTGGTAAATTTTAGGAACCCTATAGTCAGGCAAAGGAGCCTCTATCAATCCAAGCTGTCCTTCTGGTTGGTCTTGGTTGCCCCAGGCAAACTCAGATGACCCAAAACTGCCCTCCTGGTAAACCAAATGACCCACTCAGTTATGACCTGAAGGACAAAATGAGTTAAATGTAGACATCTGTGCTTGTAACAATTACTCCTTCAATCATGCCATATGGTTGAGGTTTAACCTGAAAACCACCCATTCTGTCCTACTACACGCAGATTTGTCTGTAGTACTTAAATAGGGCTGCAGCTAATTATTATTTAACTTTTTATGACCTGCCAGTGATTTTCTTAACAGAGAAAAAAAAAATCATAATTGTGTAGATACTATTTATTAGTTTGCTGACAAACAGCCTAATTAAAAAATGTTTGAACCTTTGATTACATTAGATGGCGCTTATTGTAGTCAGACTAGTTTTCTTGGTGGATGGCTTATGATTTTATTTTTATTTTTTTTACCACCAGGAGCCATAACACGTTTTGTTGTTGTTGCTGTTGTTGTTGTTGTTTGCTTTCTTGCTATGGATAAAATAAACCAGACCTGGCCTGAACTTGTTTTGTATGATATTCTCTTGGTACCTCAGGAATGTCGACGATGGCTTTTGCTCTGGGTTTTTAATTTTTAACAAAGAACAACTACAAATTTCATTTAAGAGAACTTCAATGATGAGAAAGTATCTTCAAAGAGCTCAAATTAAAAAAAAACAAACAGTTTACTGTCAAAGAAAGACAAATTATCTAGAGAAGATACCAATTAATTTACTTTTCATGAACTTACTCCTCTTACTGTGGGGTAAATCGTTTGATGTTCTAAATTACTGCTGCCATTCAGAGAGAATGTGTGTTTTTCCTTTAAAACTTTAAAACAGGTGTTTAAATGTTTAGTGTTCCCATGAGTAGGCATAGTAAATTTGAACTTATGAACAATGAACATCCAGAACTTACAACACAGCTGTTTTCACCATATTCTACAATATTCAAAGGCACCGTTTTACCATACAATGGCCATTAAAACAGCGCACAGAAATCGACAGAGGCGACCTCCACATTCTTGTTCAGCATAACAATGGACAGAGAAACACACAGATAGACAGAGAGAGAAACCAGTTTTTACAATAGATAGAGCTTTCCTGCCCCAGACAAACAAAACCCCACTTTTCTGCATCGGTGTGAATGCACAACTGCTGTAGACCTAGAACTAGCTTGATGGCGACTGCACTGTTCCCACATAGATTGACACAGTCAGCTCAACGGAAGAAAAGAAAACCACAGCAAGCTTGTATGCACCTATATACACCTACATGCTTGTTTACAGACAGATTAAAAAATTAAAGGGAAAAACCTGAACCCACAAGGTACTCGGGGTGAATGATGAGACAAGTGTGAAAATTATGCAAATCATCAATGCACTATGGCCTATACAGTCATCATTTCAACTGTGTTTCCAATCATTTGTCACCCGTTTGAACATGAAAGATGCAAAATGGATACACTGTTTTAAAGAAATCAGTCAAATGAAGCCGGTTCTGTTCTTTCTGGGTTTTTATGTAAGTTAATAATAATAATAAAAATAATAATAATGGCCTTTAAAGTGTCAGGACACTGTTTACTGTTCAAAGTACTGTACTTTTGCTTAAATGTACAGCCATTAAGGCAGCACAGTGGTGCAGTCATTAACACTGTTGCTTTACAGCAAGAAAGTCTTGGGTTTGAATCCACGACCAGTTGGGGCTGTTCTCACATGCTGATGCAAGCATAATGTGTATACATAGTCTGTATATAAAAGATGGAAATTGCCAACATGGGGGTCATCCATTAGTTTGAGAGTCCCGGAAGTCTGAAGCTGAACATTTTGATCATTGCCATCCTAGCTTTGTGAAATCAGACATGTTGAGTGAGGCATGGACCTCAAACTGAGGACAGGGCACATGCATATGTTAGCAACAAAGCACAAGCACAAGAAAATCCCTTTAGCCCTGCTTCGTCCTCACTTCTTACACTGATAGAGACCATAATGTACAAAAGGAAGATCATTGTTTTGTTTGATAAGACTTTAGGCTCACAATTGAAACCATAAACTCATCGCAAAACTTTTTACTGAGGTCATGGCTCACAGAAGCAGTGGGTCAATAAACCTGGACTTCTTTTAGGAACCATGGGACTTGCCCGTACTGGCCATTGTAATGAATTCTGGTTTAAGTCACTTACACATTGGCTTCACTTTTCAGACCCAGAAGTTCTATTCATCTTTTATTTTCACGTTTCTAATTAGCACTAGCTACAAGGAGCTGCTGGGGGAAAGTGGACTCCCACTAAATTGCATAAAACAAACTGGACACATACTGAAGGCACTAGATACAAAGATCATGGAAAAACAAAATTTATTTATAAACTGATCCTGAAAAGAATTTATAACTGTCCATCCAGTGGTAGTTGAGCTATTTTACAAATATCAACCTACTAGCTAAGCTTGAGAGAAAGCCATCAGGAAATTTTATGGCAATACACCCAAAAGGTGCAGAGCTATTGCAGCGTAGACCAAAGTGCTGAACTAATTAAATTAAAAATGGCACTTGATGACACAATGGACACTCAAAAAGTTTACTCAGTGGAGTGCAAGTTTTGTATTTATTATACAAGTTAAACACAAGTCATATTACTGTTGCTCTAAATAATTTAAAGTTGCAATGTGTAAACGTTTCACCACTAGATGTCAGTAGATTGCAGATTGTAGTCAACTGAGTTCTGTTTTTCAGCCCTCCCAATTCAAGTGCATAATCCTAGCTGCAAAAAGACAAACATGTTTTAGTCAGCCAAGAGAGATCAAAACATTAAAGTTAGAGTGTACCCCATAATGGATAATGGACGGCCAACATGTTTCTACTATGCATAAAAAAAACAAAAACAATTTGTAGACGCTATATTTTAACAAAAGTCAGTGAAACTCTTAGTGAAACTCGCTTTGAGGTGGATCTAACATTATTGCACTTGAACACTTGGTGAATAAACTGTCATGCAATGTGAGACTGTAATCAAACTGTTTATCAGAGGGAAAGTGTGATTTTCTTTGTTGACCCCTTCTCCGACAATTACACATAGGTATTATACTTCATGTCTTGAGTATATAGGTGGAGGCACAAATTTAAATGCCCCTCCTCGGAGTTCTCTTCTCCTCTGCCTTTGGTGTCTATGTGGCCTGTCTCTGGCCACATATGTTGGAAGGGAGATGTCCTTCCCGGCCACTGTGTTCAAATATGGTGGAGCAACATGGCAGCTTCCACAAACCAGCACCTGCTCCTATGTATTTTTAAGTTCACAAGAATGCATCAATTTGTACCTTGTACCTTTAAATCAACCAGAACCACCCACATTCTTGTTAAGCTTTATTACATTATAATAGAGGACATTTTCAGCCTGATTTATTTTATGGGGGTGGCACAGTGGAACAGTGTTTAACAGTGTTTCGTCATAGCAAGAAGGCTTGAATGCAAGCTAGGGTCTTTCTGTGTGGAGTTTGCATGTTCTTCCTGTGCCTGCGAAGGTTCTCTCTGGGTACTGTGGCTTCCTCCCACAGACCTATTGGCCGTAGGTGTGAATGTAGGCGTGAATGATTGTCTGTCTCTGTCTTAGCCCTGTGATAACCTGGCAACCTGTTCAGGATGTACCTCGACTCCTGCCTAAAACAGCTGTGATAAGGACACTGAACTGGATAAGCAGCTAAAAAATGGTTAGTATGGCTCCATGGGTCTAGATCGTAAGACTGTTTATCACCGTGTTCATAATCACCTTCTTTGTGCTCGTTGAAAAAATCTATAAGATATACAGATAGTTTTCAAGTTAAGTGATAAATCAGCGTAAATATTTAACCAGCCGGTGAACCTCATATAGAAGCGTTAGTATTTTTCCTCCTGCTTTTCCTCTTATTTAAGCCCTCACTGAATTAGGACCACAAAAGAAAGCTGTTATAGTTCAAGTGAATCCATGCAGGCACAGAGTGAACATGCAAACTCCACACAGAAAGGCCTCGAATCTTCAAGGAACCTTCTTAGTGTGAGGCAGCAGTACTAACCACTTCACCACCATACCGCCACGAGAACTTAATGTCCCTGTTGAAGTGTTTAATCATAGCACATGATCCTACCCAGCAGTTTGTCCACCTTTTGTTGGGCAAGTTAAATTCCCATCAAGTTAATTAGCTAATGACTCATTTAGAGGGTTGATGTGCTCATATTGTACAAATAAAAGAAAATTTTATCAGATGAACGCAATATGGCTTACCTTTGTGTCCAGCCTTGCTCTGACAGATTAAATTGACCATTTCTGTGTATGATTAAAATTTGGGTTTCCATATTCACTGTATTATTTGCAAATGGGGAGGGAAATCGAATGGCTCCCTGAAACAGTAAGCATCAGTAAAGTGTTGAAACTGTCTGCAGACACGGAAGTGCCCGTCAGCAAGTCAGAAATAGTCTCACTCTCACCACGCAGTGACATTAGTGAGATGCCATATTTTGTTTTAGAGAATGTGAAGAAAACCAGACACAGGCCCAACTAGACCTGCATGTAGATGGGACCTGACTGACACCTTGTGGACAGTCTTTGCTATGATTATTGTAGGTAAATACTCTCAGTTTAATTTGTGCATCACATGCAACCTGATTTGATCTTAAATGCACCAGACCACTAAAACTTTTGCCTAATAACCTGTACAAAAATTAAAAAAAAGAAACACCTCCTCCTATTTTTTTTATTTCTTCTAGTGTAAAGAAATTTAAGCACATTCTGAAAACATTCAGACTTAATAAAGTATCCTAAGATGTCATATATGATATGTGTCACCTTTTTCACCTGAAGGCAAGAAATGCTACTGTAGTAGCCCATCTGCACGGCTCCTTGGGCTGACAAATAAAGCCATAAAATTAAAAAATAATGACAGTTGGATATGGCCTTTGTAATTAAAGAATGAAACATTTCCATAAATTCACAGAGAATTTCTACTAAAAACACTTAATGTTGTTTTTTTAATTGAATGCTTTATCTCTTTCTTTGGTGTAGTATGGCAGTATGGCAGACCATGAGTGTTGAAAGGTGGTGAAACTGATGAAGGTTCAGACCTCTGGCTCAAATAAGAGTAAAACGTCAAGAGGTGAGTCAGTCACCTTTTCTTAATGAAAAAGGTGAAGTGAAAAGTCTAGGATCCATGCCCTGTCTCATTTTGCAAAGCCATCCAGTGGGCTGGATTGGACCCTTTTGTCAAGCCATTTCTGGCCCTCAGGCCTTATGTTTGACATCCCTGCGCTATTGCTAGTTTCAGCATTATTATATTATTCAGGGGAAACTGCCGAAGGGTTTAAAGCAGCAATGTATTTTAATATAACTATTTCCAGCACAGTGTTTTATTATTTATGTGCCGCATTTAGACGTTCGTGGACGTCTCTCTTCTGTTCTTTCTAAAACGAGACAAATGTAACCTCTCTGACACCCAGATATCTATTTATAAAGCCGGATCACCCTCCTACCCATCACTCATTCCCATTTCTGCATTACGTCATTGGGACCCGTACAGTTTGACTGCACACAGGGAAATCCGAAAGCTGCAGCTCATCATGAAGCGAAGCATGCGCCTGCAGAAAACGCCGGTCAGACTGTCTTTTGTCTAAATATGATCCGGATTTGGTTTCTTTTCTGTAAATAAACTAGGGGAAAAAAAAGCAGCAGATTAATAGGCGGGACTTCCTCCTGGCATAACTCAACGAGTCTGGCTGTTTATCTCGCTGTGCAGCGCAGGGATCGAGCCAGTGCAGGATCTGATATCAAGGTAAGCTCGTTGACAGCAGCTTATGCTGCGTTTCTGAATGTGCAGCCCGCCTTGTTGACGCTTCATCCGCAGCTGCACTCTTAAGAATTGCACTCGCCGCTGTGCGTGGTCATTTTTGCGGTCAGGACTGCGCGTTTTTAGCTGTTAGCAATCAATCCAGCACAAAGGCTAAAACACGGAGTGTGTTACAGTGTAGCGGACTGTCGGAAGGTTCGCTTTCATTCAGTTGGAAGTAAGTGGCTCTCTAATGTGTTGCTGTTGTCCTCAGCTCGACACACACCTTTGCTGTTCTGACCTGAATTGTGCAATTGCAATTATTTTTTATGATTAGTATTATTATTTAAACCAATTTTCTCAACTAAGTTCTGTCTTAATTTTCATATTCAGCATAGTTGAAATATCTATCTTCAGCATTTAGTTAATCAAGCCATTAGTGTCATGATTAATAATTAAGCGAAGCAAGTTCCAAAAGCGGCATTTTCATCTCTTTGTTTCATTCAAAACCCAGAGATATTTAATTATTTGAAACAGAAAAATAAACCAGCCAGTCAACACATGTGCAAATGTGCATTTTTTTTTTGCATGACCGATGTCTTAACTATATATTCAAATAATAACAGTAATCAGTAAATGTTGCCTTAGCGTTAATAAATAACAAATCCAGTCTGTTACAGTTATTAAGGAAGGTAGAATGATGCCGTCATTGTTTATGAACTTTTTTAACAGTGCATTTCATTAAAAGTGGTTGTTGGCTTAACATGAAGACACCACTCAGCTCCGCACCACCTGCTGCTGAGCTGTGATCCTGCTACATGTGCTGCAGACAGTGACAGTATTGTGAACAGTGAAGTCAGATGTTTCTGCAAGGCAAACTGTGGAATTTTTTAAACTTTGTATAGATCAAATAATTGTATTATTTCAGTAAAAATTTATCTATAAATAATGGAATTACTTGCAGCCCTAGCTGGATATATATATTTTTTTTATGTTTTTTTTTTAGAGTGATTAAATGCTTAGCTGTAGTCATTTATGTGTTGGTTTTTGTAGGCTGTTTCACCTCACACCACACTATGCTGTGCTACTTGCTGCGAAGAGGCTGGAGTCCTCTGGTCTGCCTGTGGGGCCTCTTCCTGCCTCTGGTGTCCCTCCATCGTGTGAGCCACCATGGACATGGGGACTACACTGTGAAGGAGCGGCCCAAGCTGCTGCTTGTGTCCTTTGATGGCTTCCGTTGGGACTACATTGACCGCGTGCCGACGCCTAACTTCCTCAGCATCACAGACACGGGGGTGAAAGTGGAGTTCGTGGAGAATGCTTATATCACCAAAACCTTACCCAATCATTACAGCTTAGTGACAGGGCTGTATGCTGAGAGGCATGGCATTGTGGCTAATGAGATGTACGACCCTGTTCTGAACCAGTCTTTCTCCATGGAGACGGACAGTATTTATGATTCACGGTGGTGGGAGCAGGCTGTGCCTCTCTGGGTGACTGTCCAGAAAGCTGGAGGGCGGAGCGGGGCAGCAATGTGGCCGGGGTCTGATGTAAATATCCACAACATGTATCCTACTCAGTACCTCCAATACAACGCCTCAGTCTCCTTTGAAACCAGAGTGGAACGGATTATTGAGTGGTTCTCTGCACCTAAAGACGAAGCAGTGGATTTTGGAGTTCTGTACTGGGAGGAGCCCGACGAGAGCGGGCACAACCTGGGACCCCAGAGTCCCTTAATGGATGTAGTTATCGCCGAGATTGATGAGAAGCTCGGCTTCCTTATAAACGAGCTGAAGAAGGCCGAGCTGTATGACAAAGTGAACCTCATTGTGACCAGTGACCACGGGATGGCTCAGCTTTCCCCTGAGAAGATCATAGAGCTGGATGAGTATGTGAGCAGAGACCTGTACACCTGGGTTGACAAGAGTCCAGTGGTGGGGATTATGCCCAAAGAAGGTATAAACAATAATGTTTTTGAAAAATACATTCAGTTTCTTTCCTACTAAGACCAAGATGAGAAGACTGATACACCGTTATGTGTGTGTATCAAATATGAAGCTACAGCTAGAAATGAGCTGCTTTAGACTGGCAAAGAAGGGAAAACAGATTTATAGGGTTGGCTAAAATTTTATAAACCTCAACTACCAAAACTTCTGAAGCTTACCACTTCAGTTAATACGATGTATCTAATTTGCTTTGGACCAAAGCTAGAATGTAATGATGAGTGTTTGGCCAGATGCAGTAATTTTCTAGGTCAGTTATGCTAACATGTTCCTGGCTGTTGCTTTGTGCACAGGAACACAGTGGTATTATTTTTCTATCTAAACTTCAGCCGAAAGGGGTATTACTAAAGTATTGATTAAAAATTTAAGAGGGTTAACATTTAATACGGATAATGAAAGAATAAAGGAAGCACAGACTGCTCATGGATTGAGTTTTTTTAGGAATGTGGAGCTTCAGAGAGACTTTATGTAGACTGTATATAAAAGATGGATGCAATCACCACGAGATCACATGGACATGTATAAGCTCGATTACTAATGCAACCCTAATTTATAAAATGAGATGTAGAACTACAAATTTTGTATATCCAATCTGACTTCTTTGTGCAAGCGGTGAAGTTGCCCCCTGCTGGCAACTAGAAAGAAAGCATATTTAAGTTTCTCGTGCACTGGCTTTTTTTTGCAGACCTGTATGAGTAGCCATTACAAAAGATAGACGTAGCTAGCATGACGTCAGCATATGGTTTATGAAGTTCCGTTTCGAAGCCTTGAGATGAGCGTTTCCACAGTCTTCATCTTGGTTGCAAAAATCTGGATGTGCAGGGGAAGGGCGGGTCTGACTGTGAAACCGTACGCTCACTAGCTAACGACTTGTGATTGATTTTTTTATTCAGTACGACCCCAAACGAGTAACTGAGCCCATAATCTCAGCAGGAAAGTGTTTACAGGGGGCAATACAGAAAGCCATTTTCCCTTAGATTTCTATAGGACCGGAAGTATTTTCACAGTCACAGCTATTGACATCTGGTGGCCTTCAGAGAGAAGACAGGTTTAACACTTTCCCCCATTGGCTTCATTTTTCCTGATCTGGAAGCTACATTCAATTTTTTCTATTGTCTGTGCCTGTTGGCTATGTCCATCTTTTATATACAGTTGATGCTTTCCCCTTATTTTCCATATTTAAAAGCTGAGTCTCTAAAATGCTCAATTTGTTCCTCATGAGCGGACGATCCTAAAATATAAGTTTTAGTATCTGTAAGCATTTTCTGTTATGTATCTTTCAGGGAAGCTTGATGAGGTGTATAATCTGCTGCTGGATGCAAACCCAAACATGGTGGTGTACAAGAAAGAAGAGATTCCTGAGCACTACCATTATCAGCACAACATCAGGATCATGCCCATCCTCATAGAGGCCAAGGAAGGGTGGACCATCATGCAGAACAGGACCGGGCCCTTCATGAGTATGTTTTCACACATCATAAAGCTCTGCTGAAACAACACTCTGGCATACTGTGCACATCAGACAAGTTTTATCAGTCTGTTTAAGCAGCAGCTTTCTTCTGTTCTAATAATAGCTTCACTGAAGGTTTATTTCAGTCACTGAACCGACGCTCGTGTTAGAGCTGTAATTAACAAAGAAGACCAGATATGCTTTCCTTTAGAAACAGAAAGAATGCATTTGTGTGTGAATCTGTGTGGGGGTGGGTTTGGAGGTTTTTATTGCATTGACTCTTAAGTAAAAGCATCTTTCCTGATACAATCCAGATTGAGCGTCACCTCTTCAGATTAGAGATTTCAGACCAGTGTGTCGCAGAGGCAGAGTGTTTCTACACCAGCTAATGTCACTCCTTAATTCCTCCTCACTGGTTGAAGGTTTGTTAATGAGGAAAATGATCAGGCGGAGCCTGCAGCTGGAAGGAAAACTAGCAAACTCTCAGTCGTCTCAGGGCTAAATGCCACGATATCGCTTAGCTACACATGGGTAGTATGATGCTATCCTGCTATTAAAAAAAAAAGATTTTTGAGATATGCATTCATGATTAAAACTCGGCTCCCACTAACAGTAGCACCTTCTGTTTCTCAGTGTATTACAGGGAGCTACAGAGTAATGCAATACAAATAATACTGTAGATCCACTTATTGCAAATCCACTCATTCTTCTTGTTTTACATAATTTGAAAGAAAATCTGCTCTGCGTTTCTTAGTATTCCATTATATGTCTATCTCTATTTATTTGGCATTTGCCTTTATTAGATACTGCAGTGGGAGACATTTATACATCCACATTTACTTGCTAGCAGCATTCTTCTTCCCTGCCTCCGCTGGCTGATTGCCGCACTTCTGTGCTCATTCCTTGCAACATCGATCAGCGGAATAGCATTACAGCACTGGCAGAATTGCTAATGTTCTTGTGTTCTTGTGTGTGTGTATACTTGCGCATGTTTACAAAACAAAAGTACATAAAAAAATGTCTTAGCAATATTGGCGATAAGAAAACTCTGCAGGGTATCTTTAAGGCAAGATTTATGGGAGATCTTGGACCTGCTGGAATGGCTGTTAAACCCACTGATGTTGCCGTCACAGGCGGCGCTGATAGAGTGTATTGATTTTACTCGCAGCACGCTAAGAGAATCATGTCAGTTCTTCAGAATGTAATAGCACTGATAAATTTTAGGAGCAGCAGTTAGCCTGCCTAAGCTTTCATGTACTTGTGTCTTGTGATTTAATTTTAGATTTTGTTTGGGTTATGCCGTGATTGATTTAGCCTTATCCAGTCCGCTGAGGCAAGGAGTTTTGGCAGTAAATCATCAGGTAGAGCTGCAGTGCCAGATCCCATTAATCTGAAAACAAAAAGAGCCATCTGGGATTTATGGGATGTGAAAAACAGATTTTATATATATAGCATTGCACTTCCTTATGCAAATGTTTTATTGTATTTTTTTCTCTCCAGTGGGAAACCATGGCTATAACAACACCTTGCGTAACATGCAGCCTGTGTTCGTGGCCCGTGGGCCGGCCTTTCGCGAGAATTACGTCAAATCCTCGATGCGCTCCGTTGACCTTTACCCTCTCATGTGCCACATCCTGTCCATCTACCCTCTGCCAAACAACGGCTCCCTCTCAAATGTTCAGGACCTCCTGTCCATCCAGCCAACCGCATCCACGCCAATCCCGCCTCACCCTCCCATTGCCCCCAAGGTCACCGGGTATTCGTACGCTCCCATCGTGGGTTCGTTCCTCGGTGTGGTTTTGGTGCTGGGCTTCCTAGTGGTCTACGTCCTACTAGTGACGCTCAAACAGCGGCCCCCGAGAAAACACAGGAGTTGGGAGATGTCGCAGCCTTTACTGCAAGAGGACTTGCACCTGTAGCTTGAGAAATGGAAAGGAAGGCAGACCAGAGAAGAGGAGGTAATCCTCCCCGAGGTACTCCCACATCCAGAAGCATCCCCCGATTGCCTCCCTTACACCACTAAATGCAATTGTGCTGCTCTTTTTATTCATTGAAGATCAAGGTAATTTATCCTCCCACTCATGTGTAGGGGTACATCAGGTGTAAGGGAAATGTCCTGGGCGTGCTTCTGGTTTGGGTTTAATCAAAATAATGAGTTTTTTAGTGGCTTCGCTTTGATTGTGAATTCTGCCTAATGGCATCTAACATTTTCATTGTCACTTTATAAGTAAAGATGCAAAGATCAATGTGATGTTTTAGCCTGTGATTCTAAAAGGGTGAGCTTTTTGTGGCCAAACCTGTGACCTGTATGATATCGAGGTGTCAGTATGCTCCAACCGAACTAAGCTAAAGCTGTTATTTACAGTCACATTCCAAGGTGGGGCATAAACGTTGTAACCACAGAGAGAAGCAATGTTGATAACGGCGCGTACCTTCAGACAATCTTACCTAATGGCATTCATAGCGTTGCACTCATTATAGTATGTTGGAAAACAGCGTCGTGAGGAAAGACGGGCAAATTGATAACTTTTAAAAAAAACCTGTCCTTTGAGGCATGCTGACACCTCCCCATCCTGACAGCACGAGGGGTTCGTTGACATTTTCAAATCTATGCAAACCAGATTTGTATGTCGTAAAGCGAAGATGGAAGAATCTTGTGAGATTGTTTTTCCACCACTTGTTCTTCTTGTGGTCTGAGCACTGAATGAGATGTTACTTTGAGCTACAAATGCTGTGATTAATCTAAAGTATTCCAAACTCTCTAAATTTGAATGTTAACCGGAACCACTAAAGTCTCACTCTTCGTGCCGAGCTGCTGCTCATTTGTGTAGGTCATTCCATGAGCTGATCACGTCACAATCTCGCTCCTCAGTAGTCAGTTACCATTTGCCTTTGAACTTAACAGAGAACATCTCTCTAAAATTGTGCAGTTGTTTGTGTGTCTCTTTTTTTTTTTTTTTTTTGGGTTTTTTTGGGGGGGGTTTTTTT
>VUQJ01037724.1:17766-28603 GCA_015108635.1 Andinoacara biseriatus
AGCACTGGTGGGATTTGAAAGGTCACCTGTACAAAGCTACTCATTTTACACAGGCACATGTTATTTTTTTGTCATTATATCACAATTATGATAAACATGGAACATAGTTCACTATGGAAGACCACAGAAGTGATAACACCCTCAGCCCTTCACGAAAAAGCGCCCCACCCTCTGTCCTTTATCTGTCTTTCCGTGGGTTCATGTCCCGACTGTTTAATCATCAACAATGGCCATAAACTTAACACGAGCTCTGCCATAAAAGTAGGAAGGCGAGTTATGAGCTCATGTTTCTGTGGTGAAAATTAAAATGAAACCTCTCGGACAAAGTGGGCTGCTACAGGCTATCAATGCTATCACTAACGCTTTTCCCAGCTCACTGTTTTGGAAACTGTGCGATGAGCTCAGTTTAGGATAACAATAACTGCACAAGAATCTTCAGCAGTTTCTGAAGGTAATACAACTAAAACAAACAGTTTGATAAACACATTTGGCCAGCGTTCAAACACTCCCCGTCACCTTAATTCCAGAAAGACACAATTTTCTGTTACAGTTTGATGCTGATAGTGAATGATTAGCTCAGCAAGTCAGTGATTTGAGCTTCCCTTTGTCTCAAAAGGATTGAAACTCCAAAGCCATATCTTAGAAACCGCTAATGTTCCCATTATTATTGTTTTAGATTGTTGGTTCAGAAATCCATGACAAGAAAAGAGATTTGGGGGGATGGATTTACTCAGTGTTTTAGCAAGAGTTAGATGAAAAGAAAAATGCAGTTTCTGTGGCTGTACACTTAATTTAAGGCTGGGAAACAACAGTCTGATTCTGTGTCTGAGCAAAATCCACCTCTTAAGCCTATTAATGAGCAGGTCTTACTTCCTTAATCCAGTTTTTAAACCAATTTATGGGGAGAATTAGAAGCTACAGGTGGATAAAGGTCTGGGTGGTGGAAACAAAAGACATAAATGATAAAACCACAGGAAAAAATAATGATCTACTGTGTCACTGTAGTTATACCTGTTTCCAGTCAATGCTTGGCTGTGAATACACGAGACCTGAAGCAACTTTGGAAAAAAAATAAAAATAAATAAAAATAAAAAATAATCCTATATACCAAAAAATCTCAAACTAAATGCATTTTATGCTAAAATATGAATCTTTAAAAAAAAAATGAAAGTAAATACAGTTTACTTCAGCTCATTATCCTCGTTTGGGTGACGTTCATTCAGTAACTTTGCAGATAAACTAACCACAACCCTAAAAATAACACATTCAGAGACTAATCAAGACTTTTCAACCTTCTTCCTCTGCTTAATTGGTTTGTGTTGCATGTAGCAATGTCAGCCAGGAGAGGGAGCTGCTCTATAAATAGAACCAGTTAAAAGATTTTCCTCCAGCCGACCCATCTGTCTCTCCTTTGCTGTTTTCATCTAACTTTCTTTCTTGGGTCTATTGCTCATGAGCCACACACGATACCACCCAGCTTCCTCGCTGTGTGCCAAATGTGCCTGCGTTTTTATTTTTGTAGCTCCTTTCTGCAAACAAATGCTAATTTTTGTCTTAAAAACCACAGCCATGCATTAATAATTTAGTGAGGAATCTTCTCCGGTCTGCTGTTGGTGATCAAATATAACCTGCCAGAGTCAAACACATGTGAACATGAATTAAATATAAATGCTGCTGCACGACTACTCTGAAACTGATGGAGCGACAGCCGCAGAATCTCAAAGTGACACAAATAGTGTCCCTTTTTTTGGCAATGTTGTGAGATGGGAGTGTATATTATTGATGGTTTGGGCATTCTGGAAAGGCCTCATCAGTTTCATCAATCTGGCAAAAAATTATGAAATAGGCAACATGTAATGGTGGAACATATTGAAAAATAAAGGCAGGAGGTTTGGGACAGACAGATAAGGGAGCATGTGCTGGCAGTGATGCAATTTTGATGGCTGGGTTGGTTGCAGTGGTGGGAAGAGAAAGATGGGACTCCACCCCCTGGTATAGACTGACACCTGTTTCCCACTTTGTGTCAGTGAGATCTAACTCTGCTCTCCATCTGTGTCTAAATCAGAGCACAGGGCTCTATCACGCTCTAACTATCACTCGGACCGACTGTCAGCCTCACCCGGAAGACACAAACAAAGGAGAAACCTGCCTTTACAGCTGCAAACAGAGGTGAAGGTGAAGGGGACAGAATTTCCTCAGGTGTGCCGAGAGGATAATCTCAGAGAAGATAAAGGTTCTCCTCCTTTTTTTCCCAGAAGATGTAGAGCTCCAAGGACAAAAAAGGACAGTAGTTAAAAAAAATAAAAGAGTAGATTTAACAGCCAGAAAAAGGAATCATGTCTGATGAAGACAGAGAACCTGATATTGAACTTTTTGTAAAGGTAAGACGGACACAAAACTAAGACTGCAGTAAGGTTTAGAAAAAAATTTGAGAGACTAAGTATCACCTGAATTTCTCAAATGAGGATTGCAGTGTGTTATGGAGCACTTGCGTAACCCAATAGCGGAGGTAGAGTTACAGCAGCGCCGGCTCAGCGTGCTCCACGCTGAGCCGGGATGGTTGTGACAGTGATACTGAAGCTGCTTGTTGAGCGTGAGAAGCTCACATCAGGCCATGCAGGGGTACTGTTACTTCAGTCCACACTTTTTCAGTAAGGACTGCATTATGCAATCAGCAGCGTAAATCTGTCTAATTGCATAAAAAACATGGCAGAATCCTGAATTGAAGTGAAAACAAAGATGTTGGTAGAAGCAGAACTCCCAGGGGGTAAAAACTTTTTATATCCTGTAACTTTTAAAGCAGTTTCTTTAAAAAGATTTTGCAGTAATCTATACATGAAGTTTTCATGTCCTAGTAACCACTGAAATGAAAGTTAACTTAGATAACTGCCCAGATAGGTGCCTGGAAGCAATTCAAGAGTGCTACCAAGTGATGAGACTTGTTGAAAGGCCTTTATAGAAAGCTGTTTTTTATATTGGATAACATACAGGGATAATAATCTTGGAAAGGAAGGACACTGATTTGGAAACACGTAATAACAAAGTAAAAAGAAAAAAAAAAAAAGAACAGTTTGAAAGTGTTACCTTCAGTGGACACAGCAGAAGTGTTTTGTTCTCTATAAAATAGTTTCCATCAGGTGCCCCTGAGGAATCACATGGGCAGATGAACATACCTGAGGTAGGTGGAAAAGCGAATGTGCTGTATGGATGCACAGTCCCAATTAGCTGGTGTGAAGTCCAGCTTTCTACAGGCACCTCTGAGGTCAGCTAGTTAATTTTAAGTTTCGAAGCTGCCATTTGTTTTTGTTTTTTTCAACAAATGTTATTCTTAATGAAATTAAGCTTCCTCTTGGAGTGTCTGTGATGCACAAACTTTATTAATATATACAGAGAGACTGCAACCCTAATATTAGTTTATTCTTCATGCTGCCTCTTGAAATTAAAGTATCGTGTTCTGAATGTAGCAACATGACAGATGGTGTCAGTATATCAGAACCCTCTTTATGAATCTCAGGATTTAGACATGAATACTTCTTGAGTGACAAGACTTTGCGTAATATAGTAATATAGCCGTCATGGGAGAATTATGAATGCTGAACAGAATGTCATACAAACGTGGGGTGTGAAGTTTGAAATGTGGGCAAGCAGCAGGTCAGGATATCTTCCCTTCTGTTGCAACATTTTTAAAATGGTTATTAATTTTCTCTAATATAAGTCTTTCAACCTCAATGGCATATATTTCCTCTGTTACTTATGTGCAATAATGTATAATTTATTTAAATCAAGCCAGAGGTTTGCACACAAGCGGCGATATTAATGTTTAAACTGATCAGTATTAAATGATTAGTTATATTTTTTCTTGTTAAAATGCATGCTTGGACAAACTAAGGCCACCAAAACCCACCCAGTTATAGCATAACACAGTATGTGATGGATCACATAACCCCCGCCCCCACCCCCATCATCATCTGATCACTCAGCAGCTCAATACACTCGCGTTCCTCAGGTCTACTGGCCTAGCTTGTGTGTGACAGCTTTTGTCCTCTATGTTCTAGATGTTGATTGGCTATTATCTGAGGCCTGCGTATTGTGTTACCGCCACGAGATTGAGCCTGGCCATAACAATACACAGACAGAAGCATCACATGCATACAGGCAGCATTACAGCAATGAGAGCATCAATGGCTGGCGTCCATACAGTTGGCTCAGCTACTTTCAGCCTGACGGCCCTTTTTTTCTGGTCTTTACTGGAAGCTGTTTACTGATGAAGGA
The DNA here is from genome assembly GCA_015108635.1 of Andinoacara biseriatus. Lineage (NCBI taxonomy): Eukaryota > Metazoa > Chordata > Actinopteri > Cichliformes > Cichlidae > Andinoacara > Andinoacara biseriatus. The sequence goes on from VUQJ01037724.1 coordinate 22,039, forward strand.
CTTGTTTGGTGAATGGCAAAATATTTTTCACATGTCTGTAGTAACTTGTGTTTTGAAGCGATTGATGGCTCATCTAATTATTTGTTACATTGGTTATCTAAAGATTTTAATTACATGAATAGTGAAATGGCATGTAATGAAATTCATCTACTATTCTAATAGACTTAAGGTGGTGAATGACTCCAATTGTCACTTCTCATCCTAATGACCGGGAGGTCACTGTACTCATATATTTCCTGTGTTGTGGGCTTCTGTGTGACTGCAGGCCTGCAGGTCGAATGCTGCACTCTGTGCTCGAGGGGTCAATGAACCAGCCGATTAGAATCACCGTGTATAATTCAGAAGGTTCAGTGGATCAGATGTCGCTGCTGGTGCTCCTCTGAGTACCCATGCATGCCGACACGTAATATCACTGCATGTATGCAAGCATGTGATAAGAAGGAAGTGATTCAATGTAGCTTTGTCATCAGAAGACATTTGGTAAAGTTACTTTATCTGACAGCGAGACTGTGCTGTTCCTGTTATATAACAAAAACTGTATGGGCACTACAAAGCACAAGAAGTTATATATGTTATACTTTAGCTGAGCTTCTACTTCACACTTCTAATCTACTACAGTGGGCAGATGCTCCATTTTTAATCTGTTAATCTGCTGATCATACATTTTTAATTTCCTCCTGGCAACAACAACAAAAAAATCTTCACACTGATCAAAAGTTTGAGTGAACAGTTTTGGCCTGGTCACGTTCAAGGTCATATTCTCTCTTCGGTCTGGACCAATCTCAACAAGCCCCGCTATTTTTAGAGCTTTCAGTGGAAGTCCTGTTATGTCCCCTTGCATCCCCTCTAGTGTGTCAAAATAGTAATCCTTCCACTTGATTTTCATTTTTGGGAAGTGAATGAAGTGGACTGAAGGGCCAATCTTGTGAATCAGGCAGGTGGCGAGCTATAGGGAGCCCAATCTGGTGAGTCATCCAGGTAGTAAAGAAAATTGCATTGCCATGGATAGAAACCTTCCTCCATTTGCAATGCACTTTGAACAGGCACAAGACAGCATGCTGACACACACCCTGGTTCATCTTCCATTTGAAATTTGCAACAGTTTGCAACAGTAGTTAGTGAAATTGCAAAGCACGCAGTTTAAATGGTCAGAAGAGGATTTACAGAGAGCAAACTAAAAATAGCATACATGGTTGAAAATGATGACCTTGAACATGAGAATCGCCAAAAGTAAATCAGGCAAGGCTTTTTACTTTTAATGACCCAATTTAGAGCTTTTTTTTTTTATCGCAGCACAACTGTACTGTCAAAATCAACAATCAAGGACACGCCTTCACCCAGCATCAGCAGGGCATAGTGTGATTAGTAAAAAAACTTTACATCCATCTAATTAATCCAATTCATTTCTCATCCATTCATATAGTACCATTTCACATCAGTGGTCATCTCAAGACCCTATCATTAGAGGTATTAGTGAGAGAAACCCAACAATCCCCTGTCAGCAAGCACCTGGTGACAGTGGGGAGGAAGAAACCTCTGACTTAACCAGACTCTGCGAGGGCCTGAGGTATAAGTGTTCACATTTCACACTGCCTGCCATGAACAGTTAGTATGAGAGTAAATCATAGACAGAGAAACAATAAACAGCAACAACAGAACAGACAATCCAATGAGAAATACTAAGTCGGAAAATGCAGCTTCGGAAACTGGAGGCACGTGCAGAAATGTGCAGGGAGACAGAGAGAAGACAAAACATACTGTAGACTGTAGTAGACAAGACGCAGTGTTAATGACCTGTAATAAATGCATGGACAGGAAGAGAGGAGAAGAGATCCATCTTGTAAATTAGGAGGCAAATACTATCCTTAAAGCACTCAGTCTGTAAACACAGATGTTACTGAACAACTCTAAAAATCCTCTGCCAGCTACAACATTATTATGTTATTTAAAATTTAGTGCACTAATGAGCCAATCGTGTATTACATAACTACTGAAAATTAGCACTGGTCATTGTTCTGCTAAGTGGTTGCATTTATATCTGATAGCTGTCATGCAATAATATAACAAAAAGAACTATGTATAAGTATGCACTTCATACCAGATTATGATTTGAGGACAGACTGTAGATTTGGTTTGACTCTGACCTTATCATCAGTCCGTCACAATGACCTATTATATTAATGCCCATATCAGGTAAATAGCAAGTTAACACTTATCGCTTCAGATAACAGGTGCCTTATCCTAATATATATTGTTAGTAGCAAGGTTGCAAAGTGTGACACACTTGATTTCCACAGCAGCAGCCGCTGAGTGTTTGGCAGCAAGAATTATGCTGAATTATAACACCGAGAAACTCACTGCTGCTTGTGCGTGGTTTTAGATGGTTTTCACAGTATGTTCCAAATCATACTGTAAGTCTTTACATCTTTTGTTTGCGTGTAGGCGGGCAGCGATGGAGAAAGCATCGGCAACTGTCCCTTCTCCCAGCGCCTCTTCATGATCCTTTGGCTCAAAGGAGTCGTGTTCAACGTCACGACCGTCGACCTCAAGAGGTGAGGGTACAGAGAGGCAGCATGCAATTGCAAAAATGTGCTAACTTTGTTCCTCACGATGTTCTGCTTTCTGTGTTGTCCCCCTGCAGGAAGCCGGCAGATCTGCACAACCTGGCTCCTGGGACGCACCCTCCTTTCCTGACCTTCGACGGAGAGGTCAAGACAGACATCAATAAGATTGAAGAGTTTCTTGAGGAGACACTCTGTCCTCCAAAGTAAGTCAACTGGAGGGTTTTACTACAGAGTATCAGATTATACCACCGACTACACACATCCTCGTTTGGCTAGATTTATTTCACTTCAGCAGCACTGCTGAAAGAACAGGAAACTCTTTAGTCTAGTAAAAGAGTGCTGGATTTGATGGAGGCTGACGTTAACAGCGATTACTGTTTGTTGTTTATGGTTTCTGCAAATCCATTTGAATTGATATACAATATAATGTATGTGCCCCGGATATTTTTTTGCACATTTAATCCCTTAAAAACAAAAACTTTAAAACTCTACATCTAAAACTTTATTAACAAAAGTGGCAGTTTTAATGTAATTTTAGTTAAAGAGGTTTCTTGTTGTTATCCCTGTAAAAAGACCAGAGTCAGCATGTGAGCATTTGCAGAGAAATATGTCAGATTAACTAAGTCTTTCTTTTATTGCCTGTAAAGTTTTTTACATTATAAACGGACCTTAGTGTGAGAAGCTTAAGGGGCGAGTAGCCAGCTTGGTGCAAGTGTGTAACATGTTTGGAGTCTGAGCTGAGTTTTAGCCCAGGTGTTAATGCTATCCAGATGGTTTGGTCTGACTGCGCCTCTACTCCCCCCCCCTGTCCGCTCAGGTATCCCAGACTGGCTGCCAAGCACAGAGAGTCCAATACAGCTGGAAATGACATCTTCGCCAAGTTCTCAGCCTACATCAAGAACACCAAACCTGAAGCCAACGCCGGTGGGCCTCTCATTTCGCCATTTACATTCATGCATGTACATGCACAGCAGAACAAGATTAAAAGGCATGAGAGTGATTCATATAATCCTCCACTAGGTCGTAGCAGAGTTCAGTATTTAGAGTTCAAGTCATGTAGTTTCCTTTGCTGCCACCTAGTGAGGACGCCACCACACATGTTTTGCCACCTTTTAACAGCGCTGTATCTGTGCTTTTTCAGCTCTAGAGAAAGGTTTAAGCAGAGCTCTGAAGAAGCTGGATGACTACCTTAACAGCCCCTTGCCAGATGAGATTGATGCAAACAGTATGGAGGAGGAGAAGGCCTCCAACCGATGCTTCCTGGATGGGAATGAGCTCACTCTAGCAGACTGCAACCTACTGCCCAAACTGTACATAGTCAAGGTAAAGAAGGAGTGCATGTGAGTAAAACTGAGGGCAATAACTGGTGGTACTGTTTCTACATTTGTGTTGCTCCATCAACACTCATTCTTTGCAGGTGCCTTATTCATCTCAGCTGAGATTCTTTCCTTGAGTTTCATATCAGTGCCATGAGCAATTCAGTTCCATTGAAGTCAGAAGTGTGTTTTTGCAATAAACCTTTAAAGCATTTGCCAGTTTATCAGAGTTAAAACCACGCTATGAGATTTGTTTCTGCCATATTGGATTCCATATGGAATTTTCTCTCATATTGGATTTTATTAAAACGTTTCATACATTTTCACAGGCCAAACATGTTTTCCGATCTACATTAAGCCTCAGAAGTTGTCATATGGCTTGTTTGACTTTAGAAAATGACATCCCTCTAATTTTTTTTAAATTAAAACCGTAACTTGTCAAAAGAGCAGGTGCTAAACAAAGTGGTTAAATGTAGCAGGCTGACAACCATTGACTACTGGAGGAAATTAGGAGTAGCTAATGGATCTAACCTGCATGTCTAAATGCTGTACCGCCGCTGTTCTGTTCCTCTAGTGTTGACTTACGTAATGCTTCAGTAGTTTTGCAGTGTGAGTGTTTATAACTTACCTGTTGAATGTAGAGCACAGAAGATACACAGGGGTGATGTTCAAAAGCATTTATTCCTAAATTTATGAGCTGAAGAAGCATAAATGTTACAGGTTGGGGGAATTGCAGGTTTCAAAATGCCACACTGGAACACCTAATGAAAAAACACCTCCTGGAAGGTGCAGGAGACATCAGCTCAAGTTTGAATGAGTGGGGTTGAGTTAGGTCATGTAGTTATCGCCTTGCCTTCTGTCCTAGGTTGTTGCTAAGAAATACCGCAACTACGACATCCCATTGGAAATGACGGGGGTGTGGCGCTACCTGAACAACGCCTCCACGCGCGATGAGTTCACCAACACCTGCGCTGCTGATGCTGAGATCGAGACCGCCTACAAAGATGTGGCGAGGAGACTGGCCAAGTAACCTCACCTGAGCGCAAGCAAAATAAACTAGCAACACACATCATAAAGAAAACATCCCTTAAGAGCACACACGTGACTGTCCTTTCGAGTCTTCTTCCTGAGATCCTTGTCTGTCATAATAAACAAGTCCGATGTCTTTGTTTCCGCTCCAGATGTGGTGGATTTTAGCTATTCAGTAGACAGTGTATGTGGTATTTCAATCACCTCAGCAGACACGGCAAAGCAGAAGTGGAGCAGAAGATAAATCAAACACGTTTAACCTGATTCACATTTCAAAGCCAGGTTCCAACGTTGCTGCTGTGAGACTTCTGACATAACTCTTTTCGCTCAAATGTGATTGTGTCTGTCTCTATTTATTCCTCATAACACAAAGCTCCCTTTCATACCTACTCTACCACATGGCCAAACATTTTACTAGCTGCTGATGTCGAGGTCATTCACTTTATTTATTCCTGAGCCCACAAGTCTAGTCTGACTCCAGTGTTTATTATGGAGCTCTGGCTCCTGGGTAGACACCTTGATTCATCTATGATTGATGATTGATGTTAATTGTTTGCTGAATATGACCGTTCCAATCTGCAGTTTTATTTTCAGTTCATTACTTTTTTTTTTTTGGTTCCTAATGCATAAGCGTCAATCCTGCTTCTGAAATTTTTATGTAAAAAAAAAAGGTGGTTTTAAGTAATAAATATATGCTCAATCAAAGGAACAAATGTACCTAATAAGGGCATTTGAAGCTTAGAACAAAGCTTGTTTCTGAACTGCTTGCATGCATGAATGCTTTAAACTGTTAAATGTTTAAAAACAATTCAGAACCTTTGGAAAGATGGAAACTCCACAGATATGTGCCTTTATTTGGAAGTATGAGAAATCCATGCCAATGTCACTGATGGACTCATTCTGAAAAATGTATTGCAACCAGAGCTAGGACGTTTGTTTTGCCTCGAGCTATTAGTGTTCAGTCTAGAGTATTGATTTTGTCTTAAGTTACGCATGATATTATAAATGGAGAGAGTATTTATTTAGCAGCTCCAATCAGGCCTGATTAGCTAGAGCCATTAGTGCTGCGATGAAAAGCATCTTCCAGGCCAGGTCCACGATGGTCAGGAGCCCTGCCCTCCAGCCCTCATCAGAAAGACATTTCCTCCTCTCTGAGGACTCCGTCAACATTTGTAGCCTAGAAGTTAAAGTTCAAAAGTTTCCTTGTCCACGCAGAGGACAGAAATTAGTCTTGGGACTTATCGTCTTTGGCTTGGTGTCAGTCTGCAACTAAAGCACAACTTCCTTGAAGAACCATAAGGCTCTTGTGCGGTTTGGACAAACACATGATATGAAACTGGAGCATGATGACTGAGAGGCTTTCTCATTGCAAAGCTCTACAAATAAAATAATATTTTCACAGATCTGCTTCTGCCTTTTCTTTTCTTTTCCAGCTAAGGTGATCAATCAACATCTACCCTTGCAGGTTGTCAGGAAAGGGAAGGCCGAGCAGTCTCTCTGGCTGATAGTGAAGGTGCTGGAGGGAGACTAGATCCTGGTTCTGAAAAGGGTTAAGTGTGCAGTACTGAGTTGATCAAATCCAGTGGTGCAGGTCTGTTTCTCTATCCATAACAGAGAAAGAAAGAAGGGGGGGGGGGGGGGAGGAAGGGCAGGAAG
>VUQJ01037726.1:0-11991 GCA_015108635.1 Andinoacara biseriatus
TTAAATAATAAAAATCTTTCTTTTTTCCTGTATTGGTCTAATCTGTCTCTAGCGTTCAAATATGCTTTTACTAAAGAGGAGACCAATGATTCAACGTTGGAGTCCTGCCATGGACACTATTACTACTCTTCCAGTGAAGTTTGGTCTCAAATTTCCTCGTTTTGTATACATTTTATTAGCTACGGATAGGCGGACCCCAAATTCTTTAGAGATGGTTTTGTAAGTTTTAAACTGATTTTCCACTCCGCTGAGCATCAACAAATACCGCTCAAACTTCCTTGAGAGTTAAATATAAACAGGGTACCCACTTCCTGCTCATTTTCATCCCACTGACTGAAAACACCTGATTGCAATTTCCAGATCAAGTTTACTTCTAATCCTAGAGGCTGACGTACTTTGCTGTTCTCACATGATGAATAATTTCCTTCAGCAATGAATTGATCGAGTCAAGTATTTACTTGTGTTAAAAACAAACAAACAGACAACCCCAAACTATGATATTTCAGGCAGTGTTTATACTTAAATATAGAAAATTATGAAGTGTTTGCAAATTTTCAAACACCACTGTTAAGCCTCATGGGGATTGCTACGAGTCTTAGCAAATTGTTAATTCGATATAAAATGACTCAAACCAGGTGAACACCGGCTGGAGATTTGGGACTTATGTGTTACGCTGCAATCTCTGCCACGAGTGTCAAAACACCAAATGAGGGAATATCTTTCCGAAGAGTGTTGTTCTCCCCTCCAGCAAAGCTGCAGAGACATTTAAATATAAGTGGACATTGACATAAAATATAAAGCCATTTTAGGCACTTTAATCGAAACTTGTTTAAAGCAAGCGTTTCACAGTTACAGTAAGTTAACAGGAAATAACTTTAACACATTTCTATCACAGAGGAAGCAGCGCATTTCCTTGTCCCTGATTTTAATTGTGAACGTAACCTTGTGTTTCCTGATATGTGCGTTACACAAAGCCCGGAGTGGCCATACAGAAAGAATATACACACACTGAGGCCATATTTTAAGGTACAGATTACATCATTCCTATCTTTTGGGTAATTCATTTGCTTGAGACACGTGTTTGTACAAAGAACCAGCACTACACTTTCCGAGAAGAGGTTCCCACAGATTTGTACTTCTTAGACTAAAACGATTAGCAAAACGTTTCTTTCGTGTGAAAGATAGTGTGCAATATTAGACTATTTTTAGACCCCTTTTTATCCGGCAGCCAACAGTGAGATGAGTGTAAAGAAACTGCATACAAAGGGCAACCCTGAACAAACACAAAAAACAGAAAGGGAAAGAATCACACCAGAGTGTTGGCTTTTGCAACACTTAGCGTCTTTTTTTAAGGTCCTCATGTTTGCTAGCATGTGTAGCATATTACAGTACAGTACAGTGACATCTGAATCACCTGAAGAAACTGAAGATCTTATTTAGTTTTGGATTTATCACTTAACAGTCTGAGGCTAAATACACCCTAACCATAACTCTAACCATAAGCAATCAGAACATATCATTTCTGTTTCTATTAAATTCCTCTCCCAAGTTTTGGCAAATGGGATCTTGTGGCCATAAATCAATTAAAACTGTAAAAGGAACTGTAGCTTTTGGGCGCACGGTGGCTCTTATTGCAGTTGGTGTAAAACAGGCTGTCTCTGTATATTTTCTTTCCCTATATGACCTCTCCTGGGCTCCATAATGTTGAATAATTTTACAGCGCAACACTAAAGAGTGTTTAGATTATAACAGACAGAGATATAAGTCCTCGGTCTGTTTAATTGCCTATAAGAAAAAGCGGTCATATGACGATGTGTGCATGGCAGTACTAACAGAAAAAAAAAATCATGTATGTTGAAACAGTGGATGAAAACATAAAGTGCACTCCTGTGTTAATCTGAACTACTTCAGGCAGATACTTTGATATGTCACAGTCACATGCGAGTCATTTACAGGCACTCGTCATCTAGAATTCACAGGTTTTAGGTAGATAAGCATTAGGATGGATGCAACTAGAATTAAAAACTGGGGCTCCTATTTTTAACATTTTAACTTTATAGTATAAATTATTTTAATACAAGATGCATATAAAAAGATGAACAGAACAATGGAATATGTGCTTGATGTGAAAGTCAAAGCAGACAAGTTACCGCATCAGTACAAAGCAACTTTCCACTTCCGCTTCCTGCCCTCATTTACATTCTAGGTTTATTTTCTCTGCGCCACACTGTCATACATGAAGACAGTTTGAGGTTCATCCTGCAGTATCTTAACAGTACAGAAATGTCGTGTATGAGATGCACTTAGTGTGGGGAATGGTCTGTACTGCCGTCTTCTCCAAAGGGATGGAAGCATGCATCCATTTTACGCTTGAGTCTCTTCTTAAGCTGAAAGCGGCGCTGGACTGAGGTAGAATTGTAAGCTTGAGTCTTTAGTTTGCTGTAGTAATCAGAGAACTTGTTGAACAGGAAGGAAATCGGCATGCCGTTGAGGATTATCCCAAATGTAATGCAGCCAAAAGCCACAATGCGGCCTAGGATAGTCACAGGAACCACATCCCCGTAGCCCACAGTCGAAATGCTGACCTAAGACAGAAGAGTAAAAAAAAAATATTTTAATCCTATATTCAGTTTCTAGGAGCATTTTCTTCACCAGCTTATGTGCATGACCATTATAAGAATGAGCTAAAAGTTCATTTTAATTAGTTTAAGTGCAGTTGGTCAACAATGGAACTTTTTTTTTTTGAACTCATTCAAAAATAAGAACTCAGACTGTTCCAGAAAGAAACAGCGTAGCAAAAGGCATATGCATCCTCTTTCTGCCTCCAGTTGCATTATTGTATGAGGGGCTCCAGTAGAGTTGCTACTCTTCCTCTGCATCAAAAGGACATCTAGTTAGGGGGACTTGGGCTCAGGGAGGGGCAGCCATCTGCCACAACTGGTTGGGGTGACGGGAGGGAGACAGGACAAAAAAAAAACACACCGTGCAAAAGTATCAGAGATTAATAATAACTAATGATTAAATGCAGAGTGACATGTAAACACATAGAAAGTGACAATAATTGAGTAAATAAGACACACGAAGTGTATCATTGGAAACTCCCTGCAGCCTAGGCCTATTGTAGCATAACTAAAGGTTCAGGGTCACCTGATCCAGCCCTTTGAAAAGATCATTTTTAACCTTCACTAAAACTGTTTCTGTACTGTGATGAATTCTGAAATCTGACTGAAACTCTTCAAATAAACTGTTCCTCTGAAGATGATCAGTTAATGGTTTTACAACTACTCTTTCAAGAATTTTGAGAGAAAAAGAAAGTTGGACACTGGCCTATAACTAGCTAAGACAGCTGGATCAAGTGATAACTTTTTAATTAATGGTTTAATTACTGACTCCTTAAAAGCCTGTGGTACATAGCCCATTAACCAAGACCGATTGATCATATTTAAAATTAAAGCATCATTAATGGTAGGACCATCTAACAGACACATTGATGGTTTGGAGGAAGTAACAGTTGAATTTAAGTCAGAGATCAGTCAGAAAGAAAGTCTAAATAAAGATCAGTAATACTGAAAGTAGCTGAATATATAGAGATATCATTGAAATGGTTTTGAATGGTTTTTCTATAATGGCTAAAATTTTATTTGTGAAAAATTTATGAAATCATTGTTACTTAAGGTTAAAACAGAGCTCTGACTCTGTCAGCCTGGCTACAGTATTGGAAACCTGGGGTTGTTCTTATTTTCTTCAATTAGTGATGAATAGTAAGATGTCCTAGCTTTATGGAGGGCCTTTTTATATAGCAACAAGGCTTTTTTTCCAGGCTAAATGAAGATCTTCTAAATTAGCGAGAAATCAGTGAGAATTTCCTCTTCAGCTTACAGGTTATCTGTGTTAAGCGGCGCATTTGTGAGGAATACCGGGGAGTCAAGCACTTCTGATTTTAGCCTTTCTTTTTCATGTGAGCCACAGTATCCAGAGTCTTATGCAGTGAGGATGTAAAACTACTGATGAGATGGTCGACCTCTGTGGGAGTCGAGTTTAGGAAGCTGCTCTGTACTATGCTGGCACTTGGCATTGAAGATGAGAAGAGTGGAGGAATTTTATCCTTAAACTTAGTTACTGCACTTTCAGAAAAACAGCTACTGTAATGACATTTATTCCCCACTGCTGTGTAATCCATTCTTGCAAAGAGGGCTTTCAGGAAATACAGTTAAATCTTAAGTTTCTATGCCATATGTATGCAAGATCCAGAGTGTGATTAAAATGGTGGTTGGGCTCATTTACTTTTTGAGAAAAGCCAACTGAGCTTCACTATAGATATTAATCAGCAAAAGACACAGATTTAAAGTAGAAAATTGATGCTTCTCCTCCTTCTCAACCTGTGCTTTGAGGATTCGGTTACAGTTACTGTAACTCAGAGGTGTTGATTTATTTGAATTAACATGTTAATCGTGCAGTAACCAGGTTTCTGTAAGGCAGACTAAATCAATATGTTGATCAATTATTTAATAATTTACTAACAGGGACTTAGAAGACAGAGACCTATTATTTGGTGGAGTAGAGGATGCTATATTGTTCTTTCTTTGTGGATTTTTATGTTTAAATCTTTTTTTTTTTTTTTTGGTTGATTTTTTGGTGGTCGGGAGCAACGTCTGCAGGGTTTTTTCCAGGGTGCAGAGCTGAGCCTCCAAAGCTACAAACAGGCTACATTTGTTATAAGTACTGTTACTAATAAAGAAGACCAAGAAGTAGCCAAAACATCTGACACACAGAGTAAAGCTAATAGCTAGGCTAAGCTAGCAAATCTCTAAAGACACAATAAATGAATACTGTGAATATAATTTACAGGTGGTCTGGCAGAAGGGTGTGCTTTGGATAAAGCACATAAGGATTACAGGAAATAAGTTATCTTAAGGTTTAAAATTAATCAGCTGCACAAAACACCACTGTGCTCTGTAACAGGAACAGGAAGTGATACCACAGTCGTGCTTTGAGGAATAAGAACAGAATTAGATGTAACTGAAGCTGATCAGCACCAGCTGATCATAAATTAAATTTGTGTGTGTGTATTTTCTGTCTCGGTAAAAGTAATCGTGAGTTCAGTATTCACAACGATATAGCATTATTTTCCAGTGGAAGAGTGAATTGGTCTTTGACACAAAAGATAAAAGGTTAGAAGAGATTGTGCAAACAAGCTGCTGGTTAGAGTTGGGACTTAGAAGCTGTGGTGTCTAATTGGATAAGTCAACATTTCTTTTAAACTTCCTTTTATTGGAGCCAGTAATGGATCCCATAACCATGTGCTCACTTAGAAAGAAATGGTCATGGGCAGATGTTTACTTACTGCTGCCCACCACCACGCATATGGAATACTGCTGATGGGAGATCCCTCGGTTTCCCTTTCTGCTGAATGCAGGAGAGCAGAGAATGTGAAGATTCCCAAGGTAATAAAGAGGAAAATGCAAGAGGCCTCCTGGTAGCACCGTCGCAGCGTAAATGCAAAGGCCCGCATGCCGGTAGAGTGGCGGGCTAGCTTCAGAATCCGAAAGATCCGCAGCAACTTGACAATTTTGAGGACGTGGCTGAGCTTGCTGACCCGAGCTATGGCCCTGAGGTCCTCCTGTGCATTTACATCCTCTGAGTCAGAAAGAGCTTCAAAGACTATCTGGACAAAATAAGGCATGACCGATATCAAGTCCACAAAGTTGAGTCCACTGTTCAGAAACACTGCAATGTCAGGAGTGGTGATAAGACGAATCAAATACTCAAAGGTGAAAAACACAATGGTGAAGATCTCTATCCATTCCATGCAAGTTTTGTCACTGATTCTGTATATTTGTAGTTCGTCCACAGTGTTGAGACACATCGCAGCGATGGACAAGAGCACAAACAAGTTGGAGACCAGAGTGAACATCTTCGCAAGAGTTGACGAGTATGGATTCTCCGCAATGTTCCACAAAGTCATCCGCATATCCCCAAACATCATGTCCTTGAAATATTCATCATTGTACTTCACCTCGATCTCAGCCATGAGCTCCCTGTCCACCTTCAGGGTCTCCTTCATCTCATCTACTTTCTCCTCAAACATCATCCAACAGCAGAACTGGGTGTCCTTCAGGCTCAGGCCCCAGTATGCAATTTCTTCCTCAAAGCTGATGGGGCACATTTCCACTATGATCCACAGCACTCCGCTGGTGTAGAAATGACAGATGTGGTGAAAGAAGGCAGGATCACGGTCAAAGAAGAACTCATTCTTGCACACAGAGTAGTCATCGCAGAGAGTGAGGAGTTTTTCCTGGTCCCTGCAGAGAGCTAAGGAGCCTATTCGTGTGTTAGGATATCTAACAGCACACATTTTTGGAATGTAAAACATTTTCCCTCCTACATTGATGTTCATGTTCTGCTGAAGTTTGGGTGTCTTCTCACATTTAGAGCAATCGTCTTTAATCCCAGAATTGTCCAGACTCTCCAATGAGCTCCATGCTTTTATTGTTTTCTCCTGAGAAAATGGGAACGTTTTGTTGTCCTTCACACCCGTTGAGAGAGAGCTGACACTAGAGCGGCGGGTTTGCAGCGGAGTTTTCTCTGCGCAAGCCATAGCAGCCGTGGATCAAGGCAGGAAAGCAATGCCACAGAACAAAACGAGGAAAAAAAGCATCAAAAGAAACATTCTAGGAAGGGGATGCAGTCAGTATTCGGTAAATCCATGAATCATTTTGTGTATCCGGTTCTGCAGCAACTTCCGATGCCCCAGTGAATAGTGGGGGTTCTAGTTTGGTGGCTCCAGGAAGTCAGAGAACAGGAGGAATTTCCTGTCTGTCTGTTACTGCAAAGACAACACATTGGACCTGGAGATCAAGGACAAGCAGGAGGGATTTTATCTATTTAATCCCATTGGAATGCTTCCAAGTTTCCTTAAGTAGCTTTAATTTTAGGAGTTAGGGGCATGGAGGGCAGGATTAGTAAACAAAGTTAATGTAGTGGTTTGTGAAGTGACGAGGCAAGCTGGGTAGCTGAGTTCTAATGTTGATTTAAAGCAATACTAAATCTATATCTTCAAATTTGGTCAAAGCGAAGCATGACCTGTTCACAGATGCATCCTTTTGTTTAAAAAAAAATACAGTACAACAAAATTCGGCACACTGTAAAATGCAAAGGGCTGGGGTTACAATTTTTTTTTACAAGAATATTTCCTCATTTTTTAATTTGATGTGATCAACATGCTTTTAAAAAGTTGTGCCACGGTGAGTGGCTGAGTCTGCAAAAGGCAGGGTAAGAAGTTCCACAGTTAATAAGAACAAAAAAAACTCAAAACATTTCTCTACCAAAAAATTCACAAAATTATGGATCTCTGTATGCAACAAGTAAAGACTGTCAGTGATCTGTCACCCCTTTGGGACCACGGCATTGATAAAAATAATTCTGTAGTGGAAACTGCTGAAAGGTCACAGTAAAACATCTGAAAGCGACTGTCAGTGAGAACAGTTTGTGACTGCATCCACAAATCTGCTACACAAAAACAACAAAACATATATTAAAAAGATCCATAAAAGATGGTACAGTGGAAAATAATCTGGTCTGATGAATCCATCTCTGGATTTAAGAGGAGAGAGACCACCTTGCTTGTTTCCAGTCCATGCAGTTCAGGGTTTGGTGAGCAGGTGATGGAGACTATCACAGCTGTCACTGGGCAAGAGTTGAGGTGTACCCTGGACAGGCTGCCAGTCTATCACAAAGCTAATAACATATGTTCCTCCAAACCTGCATATATTATTCAGCATTAATAGCAGCTCAATAGATAAACTAGCAGTTGCTGTTTCTCCAGGAGCCGAAGGAAGCCAGTAATCAAATCACATGTTATCAAGGTCTCTGAATAACAGACAGTTTATATAATATTAGTAATTTCAGCATAGATAGTGGATAGTGGAGATTCAATAATTTAAAGTTAACTCCGATGCAGCCAGGCACCAAAACCTGAGCTTACCATTGAGACACAAAAATGGATTTTAATTTTCAGTGTGGAAAATGATGATGATGAAGTAGCAGAGTGGCTAGCTGATTACACCAAACTTCAGCATCATTTTCCTGCCATAACGTCTTTTTAACAACGAGCCACTACAGGGTTTATCAGCCCTAATAAGTTATGCATTGAGCACTTGTGGAAAGGACAGACTTTTCTGCCTTGCCAAAATATCCAGTGACTCTGTGGAGGACCTACTGTGCAATTCTACTATATACTTATTAAAAAAAAAAAACTTGACCATGAAAGTTATGACCTTCCTCTTCAAATACAATGAGTGAAATGAACACCTCCTTCACACGCTGTCATTGCACTGCTGCCTGAACTGCTCGTGTATGTACCGTATGTGTGCATTTTTCTGTCATAGGCAAACTTCAGCGTCAGTCTGAAGCCGCAGAACAAAAAGCTGTTACAGCTGTTTACACAGAAAATGAGCACAGCAGATGGCGGTTGTAGGTTATCGGGATAGATTGTGGTCGTTTATGGCCTCTGAAGGCTAGAGCCAGTGTACATTTGATCTAGTTAAAGTTCATAAATCATTTATCAATGTAACAGAATGATGTTGAGTCATGCTCTGATTGCATTAGGAATGGGTTTCAGATGAGAGAGAGCCTGTGTGTTGGTACACACAAGCATCGGTTATATAAAAAGGCATGTGTAAGCCCTCTCTCTGTGTGATAGATAGAGGTCGTTTAACATGCACCCAAGTAGTTTATGGTTGATGTGTCACTTGACTATCTTAAAAATGCATCTGGTGTTACACCGCTGTCAAACAGAAGAAGAAAAAAACAGGTCTGGGCGTTGCTTATTACACTGACTAATTATGTGATTATACATAATTAGTCATAATAAAATAAAATAAAGATTTGATCACATAAAAAGTCTGGGAATTATACAGTCCAGATTTGTCCCTAATTGAAACCATTTGGTACATTATAAAACATTTAAACAGCATTACAGACCCTGAACTCTTGAGCAGCTGGACTCTTACATCAAGCAAGAGTTGGAAAACTTAAGAACTACAGTAGCTGGTTTCCCCATTCCACAAATACTTGGAGAATACTGTTAAAATACTGGCTTTAATGAATCTCTGATGTTGAAGAGACAAAACCAAATGCAAGTTATTTTGTTTTACCTCAGCACTGTGTGCCTCTTACTGTAACACTGAGTATGTTCCTCTCAGCTTAATTAACTAAGTGTGACCTTCTCCTGCTAACCTACTTATCTCACCTCACTGAGCTGATCATAAGAAAATCTGCGAGTGACAGAGGGGATTGGGCAGCTTTATTGGAATACTGCAAACATATTACAGACTGGAAACATGGAGCTGGCAGTGGCACACTGAATGATGATGCCTGCACCCTCGTTGGACAGCTGTCAGATGTGCGACTCTGCCAGATGCTTGAAACCATAGGCAAGTTTAGACCCTTTTTTAGGTGTACTCAAACACCCCTAAAATTAACTATAGTATAGCACATTTAATTTCACTTTAGATCCACATAACAATGCTACTTTCAAAAGCAACCTAATTCATTGGCTGTAGTCTCTAAGAATCATTCAGAATCAATCATCAGTTTCAGTATAATGTACTTCTACAATCTGTGTGTATCTCCATCCTCATCACGCTTCATACTGACAATCACACACAAACATATTGTAAATAATCAGATGTAAATAAGACATATAAAGTACTTGAGACCTAACTCATAAGAGGAGGTTGGGGAGCATCTACATTCAATAAGAGTACAACACACTGCTTACTTAAGTGAAATGGTAACCAGTGAATGTGGGCAAAGACGGAAACAAAACCAAAAAAAACAACACTTGCCCAACTCCACGTCAAAGCTGTCGTGCCTCACTCTGCATGTACGGTTAATGCTTCGTGCTTTGACCCCTTAGGCTTTGTTGGAATTGGTGACAGAGCTCCTCCTGCCTGGACAGAGAAAGTGAACTAATTGCTGGCACAGATGTCAGCTGGGATGTTTCCAGTGCAACAGCCAACCAGACAGTAATGATCACATGGAAACTTTTTTTTTTTTTTGCCACTTCCCCTTCTTTTACACCACATACACAAACAGATGGAGAAATCAGACTGGTAGCAGTTTACTGAGCACAAGGAAGGGACAGCAGTGAGATTTTTGTCATGATTTACAGTCTTGAAAAATATTGGATTTACTGAAGGGAGTATCTCAGAGCTTTGACCTTGTTTTGCTGAGAGAACAACTCAAACTGGTGGCAAAAAAAGAAAAAAAATGGGGCATTTTTAAGATTCTGTCTCCAATTTATACTTAATAATAATAATGCCTTCAACTTATATAGGGCTTTTCAAGGTACTCAAAGCGCTTTACAGTTTTGCGCACTATTCATTCACACCTCAATCATACTTGGTGGTGGTAAGCTACTAATATAGCCACAGCTGCCCTGGGGCAGTCTGACAGAAGTGTGGCTGCCAATTCGCACCTATGGCCCCTCCGACCACCACCCAACACCAAGCACATTCACACTTGCAAGGTGAGCACCTACCCACTGCGCCACTGCCACCCACTTGCAATTTGTGGCATCATGACTGCAATTTTGCTAAAATGCACCTTGTAATGTTTTGGAAAATTAAATTAAAAATAATTATATTATCATTATCAATAATTATTTTATTTACTGCCAATAAATAGGGCAAACAGTAGCATACTGAGTGAATGTAAAGGTGATGCAGCTACTGTCCTGCTCATCTACTGACACTTACTGAAATGTACAGTACCAGTCAAAAGTTACACTGACTGGGTGAGTGTGTACAAAATTTTGACTGGTACTGTATATTACTGCTCCAGTGATTAAATACTAACTTTACTGAAAACATAATCACTTCAGCATTATAATATCCTCCAAAAATACAAAACAAAAAAACATTTACTGGTATATTTTTTAATCCACGGTAGTCTTTTACAACCACTGAATGTACTGAAATCTACATGCACCACTACAAATACACTTGTTCTACTTCAACCACCTAATCACATGGCAGCATTTAAGCATGTAGACATGGTGAATAAAAACCCTTGTGAAGTACAAACTGAACATCAGAATGAGAAAGAAAGATGCTTCAAATGACTGAGCATGTCATGGTTGATTGGTTGGTTCTGGTCTGAGTATTTCACAAATCAACTGGGATTTTGTCCACACAGCCATCTCTCGAAGTTTAAAGAGAACGGTCCAAAAATATCTAGTGAGTGCCAGTTCTTTGGGAGGAAATGCGTTGTTGGTTGCAGAGGCCAGAGGTGAGTAGGCAGACTGCTTTAAGCTGATAGGAAGGCAACAGTCACCCTGCATGTCCCTCCTGTCTGCTAAGAACAGGAAACTGAGGTTACGGTTTCAAGATGCTCACTGAAATTTCGAAATAAAAGATTTGGTCTGATGGCTTTTCAATTTCTGTTGCAACATTCAAATGATAGTGTCAGTATTTAGTGTTTGGCTCTGAAGGCAAAACGGGGTCCAATCCAGTACTAGCACAACCGAGGTGTAACTAATGAAGTGGCTAGTCAGTGTATATTCAAAGGAGGCAAACATAAGTGCATGAATAGGTTATACTGACTGAACTGTGGTCTGCTGATAATTTGTCTATACTCAATAAAACAAATCAAAACTCAAGGAGGCTCATGACAACAGACTGTTGCTTTGTCACAAACACAATGGCCCAATGCAACAAGTGGATTTAGGGCAGAACAATGAAGTCAAACTACAACAAAGTGTAGGAAAACAAAATTCTTTATTTGACTCACTTATAACAATTAGCACAATCATCTAAGGTACATAGACAGTACTACACCAACTGCAATGCTGCCACACAATAAATAAACCCATCAAAATAAATATTAACCAAACAACTCAGCAGTTTCAGCAGGCACTACAACTGAATATCTCAGTGCTAATGCATTTTTTATGTCCTCCCCCTCGGTCCAACAGATTTATACATTTAT
>VUQJ01037726.1:22692-39627 GCA_015108635.1 Andinoacara biseriatus
AGGGTTTTCCCCCCTATTTACACTGTTCAAAAATCATGCAATTGTTTTGATTACAAAACTTAGCTTAAACTACCACACAAAGACAGTCAAAAAAAAGCAAAAAATAATAATAATGCAACAGACCAGTCTTCATTCAAGTCTTCAAACAGACGAGTCTTCAAAATGTAAAATTTCTCAAAATTTCTGCTCAAAACATGACCACAGAACTGCAAATTATATGCACCAAACCCCAGCCTCTGTTTCTCATCCCTGACAACCAGTTCTTGTTTCAGCAGAAACTAATATTAAATAATCTAGCATCTGCTGATGACAAGATGTATTAAGATCTGTGTGACTCAAGTTTGTGACATTTTGTTTGTGAGTCATATCATAATAGAGAACATGAATTTTTTTTTAATTCAAAGTGGGTATATTGAGTTTCAATGAATTAAATAAAGATCTAAAGACTTTTTTTTCCCTTTACTTTTCTCAGTGTCACTGAGTTTGCCAACAGCAAAAAGAAGCCAAACGCTGTGAAATTGCTGATGTAGTCAGATTACATCAAGTCAAAGGGACCCCCTCCCCCCAATCATTGGGAATGAAGAATATTTCGATTCACTTTCCGTTAACAGCCACGCAACAGGAAGCAGGTCAAACAATAGCTCAGTGTAATGGAAAATGAAAAGAATATCTCTATTGAAATTAAATATGTTAGCAAATATGTTTGTACAGCCATACCCACTAATACAGTGTAACTGATTCAGTGTGTAATAAGGTGTAACATTTACCGAGCTTTACACAAACCTGCCAGCTCCTGTTGATAAGATATAAGAAGTGTGCAAACATACATTACAGTGACATGTTAAATGGACAATAGTTACATAGTTTCTCTTATCTCATCACAACTCAAAGTTTCACTTCTTACCCTCCTAAGAGCCTGCGTCATCATATGTGGACCTTACACTTTGGCTTTGCTGCACCTTATATCTCATTCTGCTCAGTAGCATTTTTTTTTTACTTTAAGCCATGATGACTTTGTTTTGTTACACTACAAAATAATCACATTGTCCCCATCTGGAGACTTTATTTTACATTTGAGTTTTTCCCATTTTTCTCCGTTAGCTAATACAGTGGTATGCAAAAGTTTGGGCACGATTTTCCTTTATAAATCATTGATTGCTCGGCTCAGCAATTTCAGTTAAATATATCATACAGCAGACGAACACAGTGATATTTGAGAAGTGAAATGAAGTTCATAGGATTTACAGAAAGTGTGCAATAATTATTTAAACTAAATTAGGCAGGTGCAGAAGTTTGGGCGCCCTTGTCATTTTATTGATTTGAATACCTTTAGCGCTAATTACTGGAACACAAAATTTGTTTTGTAAGCCCAATGACCCTTGACCTACATACACAGGTGAATCCAATTATGAGAAAGGGTTAAGGTGGCCAATTGCAAGCGTTTCTACTGTTTGCATCTTCTCTGAAGAGTGGCAACATGGGAGCCTCAAAACAACTCTCAAACAAAGATTGTTCAACATCATGGTTTAGGGGACGGATACAAAAAGCTATCTCAGCGATTTCAGCTGTCAGTTTCCACTGTGAGAAACATAGTGAGGAAATGGAAGACCACAGGCGCAGTTCTAGTTCCTGTAGTTGCAGGCAAAGAAAAATCTCAGATAGGCAGAGGCGAAGAATGGTGAGAACAGTCATAGTGAACACACAGAGCAGCTCCAAAGACCTACAACATCATCTTGCTGCAGGTGGTGTCACTGTGCATTGTTCAACTATTCAGCACACTTTGCACAAGGAGAGGCTGTATGGGAGAGTAATGCAGAAGAAGCCTTTTCTGCACACACGCCACAAAGAGTCGCTTGAGGTACTCTAAAGCACATTTGGACACGCCAGCTTCATTTTGGAATAAGGTAGTGTGGACTGATGAATGACATGTTATTTGGACATGACATAGGGGCGGCATGCATGGCAGAAAAAGAACACAGTATTCCAAGACAAACACCCACAGTAAAATTTGGTGACGGTTCCATCGTGCTGTGGGGCCATGTGGCAAGTGCAGGTACTGGGAATCTTGTTAAAGTTGAGTGTCACATGGATTCCAGGCAATAATCAGCAGATTCCTGAGAACAATGTTCAAGAATCAGTGACAAAGCTGAAGTTGCACCAGGGATACTTCAGTTGGATACTTCAACAAGACAACGACCCTAAACGCTGCTCAAAATCTACTAAAGGCATTGATGCAGAGGAACAAGTACAATGTTCTGGAATGGCCATCTCAGTGCCCAGACCTGCATATTATTGAAAATCGGTGTTGTGATTTAAAGCGGGCTGTCCATGCTAGGGAACCATCAAACCTGACTGAACCTATTTACAACATCTTTACAAGATGTTTTGTAAAGAAGAACGGTCCAAAAATACCTTCAACTAGACTCCAGACTCTCATTGGAAGCTATAGGAAGCATTTAGAGGCTGTTATTTCTGCAAAAGGAGGATTAACTAAATATCGATCTCATTTTTCTTGTGGGGTCCCCAAACGTCTGCACCTGCCTAATTTTGTTTAAATAATTTTTGCACACTTTCTGTTAAATCCTATAAACTTCATTTCACTTCTCAAATATCACTGTGTTCAACTCTACAAGCCAAGTGCATAGTAACAACCACTGTTAAGCAGTAGTACTAAATTATACAAGTTGTGCTGGGAAAAACAAACCCTGCCCCCGGCAGACGTTTTACCTGTACGTTGTCTGTCTCACGAGCATGTCACTGAATCACCAAGATAACACATAGCTCCTATTGTCCATGCCCATAATCTTCTAAGGTTTAAAGAACTGAACTAAAATAACTTTCATTTTATGGTCATTTTAATTTTTTGTAAAAGCTTTATCTCTTATAATGAGAAAAAAATGTGATTTGTTGGGTGGCCGATAATAGGGGAATTGATAGATAGATAGATTGATCACATGTTCGTGTATCTAGATCACAGCCAATCACAAAAATCCAATTTTTTTTTTAGTTTTTCTGGAATACTTTTTGACGTTGACCCAATTATGGCAAAAATTTAAATCATGTGATCTAGAGGTCACTGGCCAACATTTATGCAAATTTGGTATGAACTGGACTGGTAGATTTACTATATTATCGCTAGCAAAAACAGTTAAACATACCAAAAACAACACCTTTTAACCCCATTCCCTTCATGGGGGTGCAGTATAAGGAGAATATTTATGCATGTCACATTACTAACCTGTCTGTGACATTATGTGTAACAGAGTTTAGGTGATCTCAGATGAAGTGCTCTGGGTACAAGACTGTTCAGTTGCAGAGATCATTTACAATGTAAAAAAAAAAAACAACAAAAAATAAAATTAATTAATTAATTAAAAACTGACACACAACAGGAAGCAAGTCACACAATAGCACAGTGTAAAGGAAAATGATGCCAAAAATGTTTACACGCACATAATCTCTATTGAAATTATAGATGTTAAAATATTTGTACAGCCATCCGCACCAATACAGCGTAACTGAGTCAATGTGTAGTAAGGTGTAACTTTTCTAAAATTCACACAATGGGATTATTGCATCTGCATTTAACAAAATACAAAAATATTGTCAGCTGCCAATACTACCCCTCAGCCTCCTGGCAGTAAAATCTTTATTCACCATATCAATTCAAAAGCAATGTGCTAATTTAAAAAAAAAAAACCAAACAGGTATAAGAAATGCTAAAATCATAATAAATATAAACCACTGAGAATTATTATCATTAATATGGTAAAAACTAAGTCATCTGAGATTCGTCATGTAGACGAATTTATGGCATCAATTTGAGCATCTTAGGTCACATCGTTCTTGAGTTATAGCATTCACAAAACTGAAAATTGGCCGCATTGACATTTTAGACTAACACAATTCAACAAACCAGTCCTCACTTTGTTCTTAGATTAGGCAAAATTTTGTGAAACAGTTAAAGTCATACATCCACTCAAGCTTGCCTACCAGGGAGTTTGTTTTTTTTTTTGTTCCATTCTGCAGTATTGAAAGCATTAAAAATTAGTAATCATTTGATCAGCTTTTAGCCAAATTTCTGTGGGACTCTCTCAATGTGCAAGTCAGAATTTCTGCAAGACTGCTTAACAATAGCAGTCACTATTATGCATTACAAAGTCAACAAACACCTCAAATAATATTGTCAGTGAGATCATTTGTCGCTCACCTTCAGCTTTGCACTCTCTAGTTGTTGAATTCATTCTGTAGCCCTTGTGGCAATCACAGGTGAGGCTGCCGTTGTTGTGAACACATAGTTGATCACATATGTCACTCTCCAGGCACACGTCGACCTCTAGAAGAAGAATTTGTTCCCATTATGTCACCAAAAAAAACCAAAAAAAACTGTTAACAGAGATTTTCCAAAAAGTAAACATTCACAGCTTGTATGTGCTTCAAGCCTCGCATCACCTTATTTTAGCGTGCACATCTCCACAAACTTATGACATAAAAGTACACAAAAATAAATTGTCCTTAAGGATGCTACAACCCTGCCTTATGAATTTAAATTATATAAAAATTAAAAAAAAGCACTGCCACTCACCCTCACACTGGCTGTCACTGACCAACTTCATGTTGTCGGGACAGCTGCAGAAGAAGCCCATCGGCTGATCCACACAGTGATGAGAACAGCCTCCATTATTGACCTGACACTCATCCTGATCTGCAAAATAAAACACCACATCAGCACTGGTTTTACACCAGAAACCCCAATGTTATTTCTTTATTGAAACTGTGTCTTCAATTTAAAGAAAGTTTTGTTCAACCTGTTTTTAAGGATGACTGCCAACAGTCAAGTGTTGCAGCAAGTTCATTTTGAGCAATATTAACATTTCCAGATAATATCTGAGGCTAGTGGAGCAACCTGCAGTTATCATTAACCAAAATGAGAAACTTGACGTTTTAGCATGGCAGCTGAACTTGAGGAAAAGTAAAATGCGAGAGTTGGCAAAATTCCACTTCTGAGGAACACGAGGCTATTAACACACCAACATTTACACTGTGGCTAAAATGTAACCTCGCCAAATGGTGATAGTTTAGTTTGAATTTAACTTGACAAAGGCTGCTGGGGTTCAAAGTTCATTTGTGGCCCTGCTTCTGTGAGCTGTTGTTTTGAGGAAGAGGAATTACCCTCTATTGTTAACTTAATCTTTTACAGACCAAGTAAAATACAACTATAATCCTAAAAGCATTAAGTTCAGGAATTTTTCGAAGGGCAATGTCACCAAGTCTTCTTTGGGTTTTATGCAGGAGAACTCAAACAAAAACTCTTCATAAATTCAATCCAGTACAAATATTTCATTTACTTTTTTCTGCTTGTTTCATGCCGACTGTTCACAGGGCGTTGCTGTAACGAAGCCTGTGCAAGTTGTCGTCCAGCCCATCCTTTAAAAGTGTGTGATGCAATTTTTGGAGGGGAAACACTGCGTCTCTAAACTGTCATTTTTTGGGAGTGTCTTGTTTTGAGCCACGCCAACATGAATATGAAATTTAACTCAGGAGGTTTTAAGAAGAAAAGGTTTCAAACAGTTTTCACAAATCAACAGGGTTTTTTTTTTTTTTTTTTAACCTATTCAACTAATAAGAGGATCAGTTACACGGGTGCTGCTCATGTGCGATATTTCATCAACTCAAATGTTGCACTGATTCTAATATTTTAATCAACAAGTTTTCTGAAAGATATTTACGTTAACACACAAAGGCAGCTTTTGTTGAGGATTATTTCTTATGTCCAAGTATTCAGCTTTTTCTCTCTTATGCTTTATGTTGTGCTTAACCCCTCGTCCGCTGCATACAAGGGAGGCGCAGCCATTATTTGGTAAGAAATTTGGTGAGTACCTTTGGCTTTCACTTGTATCAAGACAAAAACAGTATACTGTACCATGAGTATTTGACTTGTTGAATGCAAGACTGATACAAGGTGTCATGAGTGCAAACACCTGCAGCAGATCCAGCTCCTGAAAAACCCTTTGATCACATCATGATGGATTTCATTGAACTCAGCTCTGCTGAATGTAAGAAATACTGCTTTGTTATGGTGGATGTGTGGTCTAAATGGGCTCAAGAGTTCCCAGCAAAACATGCCAGCAGCTCAGTTGTTGCAAAAACCTTGACTGAAATTATTCTCAGGTGGGGAATACCAGCAAAAATCAGCAGGGACAATGGTTCTACTTTGCCAATGCTGCTATTACCGAACTGTCAGTTTGGGGGTAATGATGTAGTAATGGTGCTATTGAGAGGGAGAATGGGTCACTCAAGCACAAAGTAGCTAAATGCTGTGAAGAGACAGGTCTACCCTGGACAAAGGCATACTGCGGTCATTGCTGAGAGTCATTCTGAGTCACGCCAGCCACTGCAGGAGTCCAGCACTGCACTCTAATTTTTACCCTCCTGAATACAACAAAAGTACCACCTGAAGTCTTGACAGGCCCATAATCACAGCCTTTGTACCTTGAGTGTATGCTGACACTGACATATTACATATACACATTCCTGAGAGTACATTTACACCACCGAACTAAACTGCTTGCACTGTCACCTCTTCCTCTTGTATTGTGTGTCTCTCACAGTCTCCTGCCAAGTCTTGTACAAGTCTCCCTGATGAGGGTAATCCAGTCCCTGCCTGCACATCTGGTATGGCAGTAAGTCCAACTTCACTCACACAGAGTCAAATCGCACTCGAAGTGGTGCAGCTACTGTCTATGAGTCATATTCAGGTTCCTCTGTGACGTTGGTGGAAGCGGGCTGTTGACCTGGGGACATTTTTACTTCACCTTAGGCAGTGGTTGCACCTCCCACCACTCCAGCTACAGCCCCTGGGGCTGTGATAACCTGTTAAAGGTCTCATGACCAAGTCCACACCGTGAATGTTGGACAATGAAAGGACTATTACAGCACCACAGTTGCTGTCCCATCTGATCTATCACTGTCAAACACTTTTGCACCTTATATTAAATACCTGATTGGCAAAATGACAAAAAGCAAAGACTTTACCTGTTCTGGATGTGTTTTGGATCTGTGGAAATGATAAACTGTGCCAGGTTCTTCCTGTTGATTGTACTGGTCTGTCTGCACATGTTAATTTGGTCTCAGAGGTGCAGGTTACCCTGCCACGGGCTCCTGTGAGGGCTCGCTCTAAGAGGTCACTGTCTGAAGGTAGCTTGAATGATCATGTTTACATAAATGCTTAAATTTTGAAACATGTCCAAGGTACACCCTGCCTCACACCCCATGACAGCAGGGATAGGTTCTAGCCCCCCTGGGACCCTTGACCAACTGACTGACTGAGGGATGGACCTTCCAGAGGGAATATCTGAGCTTATCAGTGCTCAGTTCAAAAGCCTGCAACTCTGATGGTATGGGGTAGCATCAGTGCCTTTGGAATTGGCAGCCTGCACATTGGAAAGCCAACATCAAAGCTGAAAGTAATATACAGGTTTTAGAGCAACATATGCTCCTATCCAAACAACTATTATTTGGCTTTTTTTTTTCCAGAGAAGGCCTTACATATTTCAGTAAGACCATGCTAAACTGCATACGGCATCTATTACAACAGCATGGCTTCGTAGAGTCCGGGTGCTGAACTAGCCTGCCAGCAGTCCAGACCTTTCACCAACTGAAAGTGTTTGGCACATCATGAAGTGAAAAATACAATGAAAATGATCCAGGACTGTTGAGCAGCTATTTGTCTCCCAAAAGTCCAACAACCGGTCTCAGTTCCCAGACATTTGCAGACTGTTGTTAAAAGAAGAGGGAATGCTACACAGTGGTAAACATGGTGCTATCAAATCTGCAATATCAAAACTATAAAAAAAAAAAAGTCCAATTAATCAGCATGTCATGTTTTATCCAATCAGTATTTTTTGATTTACAATAAAATTTAAAAAAAGGGGGGGGAAATGATCTCATTAGAAAAGCTGTGACCTGAGAATTTTTTTACACATTATTTTACTTGATAATGAACTGAAAGTCCAACTTGGCAAGCACAATAATTTAAAATTATTCTGTCGATTAACTCCGCTTCTGCTCACATTCATTAGTAAGACACTTGTGTTAACTACAAGCAAAAATCTACAGCTATCTTTATTAACTCTGGTCTGAATTTAATGACTCCAGCTGAAAGTTTGGGCTGTTATAACTCAGGGAAAATATGGAGCAGTATTATGCTGCCCCCTCCTGGATGGTCAGCAGCCTATCACTTACCATTACATTCTTATGGGAGGAATATCTAACACAAAACTATGACACCTGTTTCTATAACAGCCTGCACTGTTTGGAAATTTGCCAACATTTGAAAGCCCTCTGCCTTCTATCAGTCATGCCGGTGGTGGTGTGGGGAATAATTTGTTAGCACACTTTGGGCCCATTTGTACCAACTGAGCATCATTTAAACACCACAGCCTACCTGAGTATTGTGGCTGACCATGTCCATCCCTTTCTGGCCACAGTGTACCCATCTACTGATGGCTGCTTCCAGCAGGATAACACACCCTGTTACAGCTAAATCATCTCAAACTGGTTTCCTGAATATGGCAGGGAGTTCATTGCACTCAAATGGCCTCCATAGTCACCAGATCTCAATCGATAAGAGCACCTTTGGGATTTAGCGTACCGGGAGATTCACATCATGAATCTGCATCTAACAAATCTGCAGCAACTGTTTGATGCCATCATGTAAATATAAATCAAAATCTCTGAAGAATGTTTCCAGCACCTTGTTGAATCTATGCCACAAAGACTCAAGAGATACTGGCAAGGTGTACCTAACAAAGTGGCCAATAAGTGTACATTACACAGTATGCTGAAGGGCAACGCCTACAGCTACAGCTGTCACAGTCACAATGAACCACTAAACCCCAAAGCACCCCTAACGTTTGTGATAAAAAAGGTACATTGGGTCATACTTTTCTATTCCGCTCTGCACCTTGGGGGAAAAAAAAAAGTTTCAACAGAGCCAGTATGGTTCCTTCTGCAAACTTTAAGATTTTATCCAAAGGAGTAAAGCTATAGCACATCACTCACCGCAGTTTTCCTCATCGCTGCCATCAGAGCAGTCTTCCGAATGGTCACACCTCCAGGTGTGACGGATGCAGTCCCCGTTTTTGCACTGAAACTCTGATGCAGCACATGGAGAGGGCATCTGTGGGAGGGTTTGAGCAAAGCCACACAACTTCCGGGTCTCATCCCGTCCATCTTTGCAATCAGTCTGCCCATCACAGACCCTGTTCCTGGGCAGGCAAGCATCGGACGGCCCACAGGAGAAGAAACCAGCAGCGCAGTTCAGGCAGGAAACCTCATCGCTCCCGTCGGCACAGTCATCCACACCATTGCATAAGAAATCTATCGATATGCACCTTCTGCTGTGGCAGGCAAATTCATCTTTGTTACACCACACATGGCCTGTGAAGAGTCACAACTGAAAGTTACAACTAACGTTAAAGCAGGAGTGTCAGAAAGCATCACTGTAAGCATAATCTGAACATTAAATAAATGCATTTGAAATAAATTACTTTTTATAGATAGTTCGATTGTATTTGACAGAGTAAATCTGTTTAATGGTTTTCGTCATACTGAGCTAAACTATATTGGATTAGTTTCAAGGTATGCCAGTTCAGCCACCGTCTCCTGATGAATCCTGCATTTCTTAGGAGGACAAAGTACAAATTGTTCACTTTCTCCATTTTCCTGGCCAGAAGTCAAACTAAATCCTTCCAGGTTTAAGTCACACATCTCTGACCTCTAAGCAACTCTGCAAATATGCCTACCTGCTGGCTTCACTCACATCAGAAGAGTTTACGCCTAGCCTGAAATCACACACAATCCTTTCAGGAGTTCTCTTCGCCTGCAGGGTTCTCTTTGGCAAACCTGCAGCTTGTCATGCGAGCTGAACATTAAAGCTCTCTGGAATCTGATATCAAAGGCTTCCATGACTTCAACAGGATTAGAAAAACAAAAAATCTCAAATGGCATATTCCCACACACCAGGGGAACATAAGTTGATCTGTGCTGCAAGGATGTCTTAAAGGAAAAGTGCCACAATGTACAGCATGACCTAAATCTTCATCAATTTATTTTAGCCTTTAAAAAAAATCATTTGTACATCTTTATATACATTTTTAATCATACCTTTGTCCAAGTTACCTTGAGCTGCCTGTTGTAAAATGCCACACAGACAGATTACAACATTGTGTAACAGTGTTGCCAGGAGCTTAGAAAACCCAAAGCAGTGCGCTTATATGTGCCATTTGCATGGTTTATAACACTTGTGCATGTACTCACTGCAGTGGTGCTCATCTGATTGGTCCTCACAGTCTGCATGCCCGTCACACACCTTCAGAGTGGAGATGCATGTGCCATCACTGCATGTGAATTCTCGCTGCTGGTGGCAGGTGGGCACAAAGTGAGCCGCAGCATCTGGAACACATGCACAGTAACAGTTTTACTGCTATGGTGCACAAGTCAGTTGATAAGATTATTCCAGCATTCATTGTCTGACTTAAAGTTATGACTTTGTTAAAGAAAGGATTAGTTCGTTCCAGCCCTGACATGGATCATAAGAATATCCAAGGGAATGCCAGTTTACCAGCATAATATTCAAATTTCATTCTTTTATTTATTTTTTTTGTAAACAGTAAAATATTTATGGCATTTATGGCACGTATTTCCCAACAGTGCATTAAAATTAAATCAGCAGTCTGCAACAAATCAGTTACCTCGTTGAAATGTGACTGCCTCTAATGACAGGTTTGTTTCATGCAAATTTTCCACAACTCATTCTGCCTTAACAGGCTGTGACTGTGAGCGTACTCAACCCACAACATAATAATTTCTTTAAATTACAGCTTTCTATTAACACAATCGCCCGCACATCCATGCATAAATAAAACGGCGTGTCTGTCTGTGGTTTGGTTACAGGAAGTGAAATTTAAGTGTCAGAAGTGACAGAGTTCACAGACTTCATTCAAAGTGACAGACGCGCTGCACTAGGCGACGCTTTCAGCGCGCGCCCCGAACACGAGCAGCCCACTCATTTCACACGCATGCAAAAAGCATTTTTCCATAGCATACCCAGAATAAGATGCAAGATGAGGTGCGGGACCAAAAGAGTTGAACCTCCAAGGTGTCCCATGCTCGATGTCCTCCACCAAAACGAGGCATGTGGCGCGGAAATATGACGCAAGAGCTGGCCCTTTTCTGAAGTTATTTAACACCTTTATTTCCTCCCATCCTTCTCACGATACTTCTTGGCTTCTTCATTTAATATAGATGAACTAGCTTGCGTCGAACAGAAATTGTTGCACGTTTTGTATCGAGCCCTATTGAAAAACGTTTATTTTTTTATCTCAGGTTTACTGACAGAAATACCAGTTCCCTGTGTACTAAATATACCCGTCAAACATACGGCCCCAAACTGCACTTTTATTTTTATAAATACATTTGTTTCTTCTTGGACTTATTTTGTCTTTTATTTTATAAATATACTTGTTTCTTCTTGGACTTTGGCACTCCCCAAACCACCGAGCACATTATTAGGAACACCTGCGCAGATCTCTGCTGACACCTGCCGGTTATAAAGCTCCATTAATGCTCCGTCCACCCCGTTAACGTCCATCCGTCCATAAAGCAGGATCCCCACCTTTCTGCAATGCCAGTGAAAACTGAACGGGCTTCATAACGTCCTGATGTACAGCAGAGCTGTTCTTTTGAATTGCAATAAAATGCACTGGTGCCCTGATAAAGTTGCTCCACAAATGCATAAAAAAATACACTTCAGTGATATTTTCTTACTTGGGTAGAAAAAAAAAATCCCACTAAATATCAGTAAGGTGTGAAACATTAGTGGAAATCATAAACCAAACTCCGCCCTTGTGAAAAATTAACTTAGTGAATTCAAAAAGCCCCCAAAGTCATACAATTTATTTTTTAAAAGGTCAAAACATGGAGCACAACCCAATGAACCCCAGATGTCCAGAATGATAAGATGCTTTTCCTCTAACCTAGTGAGTGGTTTTTGTTTAAACGTAAATACAAGAGAATTAGGAGATAAGAATGATACACAGGACATGCTGAAGTTTCATTTTAATAGAATGAGAATATTTGGGGTATTTACACTACAAGCCAGTGTTTGCCTTTTCCAAACTGGTCCACCTGAACACATATTTACTGATGGGCTTTGTGAGGCTAAACGGTCATTTTGGGAGGAAGAGCAAAGATTCAGCTGCATACTCAGCTCATCACTTCTCTCTACATCTATTTCACATTTCTTGAGTACATGATATGACCGAAATCATGAGTCAAAACTTATAAACATATTTTATTCACGTTCTATTGTACAAGATCCAACCAAAACTTGCTGTAGTCAGGCCAGGAGGGAGACATGATGCTGACACTGCAGACTCTTGTCCTGCTGCTCAGAGGTACGGCTGGTCTGTGGAGATCAGTGGCTCTTTATACACAGCACCTGGAGTCACTGGCAGCTTTGGGGCTTCAACAACTTGACTAAAAAAAGACCAAATCACAATGTTTCAGCTACAAAGTAAAAACAGCAATCTTCAGTTGTCAGCCACAAAGAGATGTGGTCCCTTTTTGACAGGTGACATCAAACCACTGGATGATTGCATATGTTGCTAAAAAAGAAAGTAAACATCTGACCTTGAAATATATGAAAATGCAGTAATTAGGTCATTTACCTGCCAGCAGTGACCGCCTTCTGTGAAGACATCACGAGTGTGGGGGGGACTGACTCTCTGCGTCCATCTCTGCTGTAGTAGTAGTTGTTGGCATACTTGTGGCTCGGACCTACTGGCAGTTTGGGTGGTGGCTGTGTCCTATTGGGGGGGAGGCATCCTGAGATTGCACATATGCTGGCACATTTTAAGTAATCTTGGTATTAATGAGATATAAAACAGGGTGGTAGGTTTGAGGAACAGATCCATAGCGCTATAGTGGTTCTATATTTGAAACCTTCACACAGATTTTTAACTCTTTTGCTTTTCCAGCTGGTAGCTTTCAGGTTAAAATAAGTTCTTCCTCGCTGTCTTACAGTATCAGCCTGCTTCAAGTCTTCATTAAATCTGTATGACTACACTCTTCAGCTTCCCTTTCCACACCAGTAACTCCCATGCTTGGGTCACTGATTCAAACCTATGATTTAGTCTTTTATGAAATATTATATAATATTATTTTTAGATAGATACATAGATCAACTGAGGGGCCAGATGCATCTCTGAGGTCCTGTGCTAGATTTTTCCTATTTCTTAAGGACATTTCAGGTACTGTTCATCTGCTATCGGTAGTTGAGTTTAGGCCTGTAACACACCATGGCACATAAAAACCTCCAGCCTCGTGTCTCCACTTGTGCACTTTCCTCAGTTTTTCTAAGGACACGCTGCACACAGTACTGAGACATGCCAAGTTTTCTGCTAACAGTTCTTTAGGAATCACCTTGTCTGTGTAAAAATACTGTTTTATGCCTGTTAAACTATTATCTTTGACAGTGTTCATAGATTAAACTAAAGAAATGGGAACAAGCTGTGTGGTTTTGTGACAGGCTGCTAACACAAAATTTGTATTTTTTGCTCAGTGGTTTGTAATGTGTAGACAACACTGGTTCATCCATTAGTTAGGTAGGGTTTTTTATGCTTTAATGATTCACAGGTCTGTGTTAAGTGTCTTAACAAACAACATTCCTCTGAATATGGTCAGCTACAAGGACTGGACTTTTAATGTGTGAAAAAGTAGCAAATGTCCAAAAATACTTTGAAAGCCCTTCAGAGAACTATTGCTCAGAACCACTTTAAAATATTCCAAAAAAGTGTGGCTCCGTGGAAGGAAAATATAAAGAAATGAGGGGTAGCTAAACACAGTACTCTATGTCTGAATGAGGTTTTTAACAAGTCTGCTTGTGAAAAAAACACTATGCTGTAACAAGGATGTAGCAATACTAGCCAAAAGTAGTGCAAAATGCCTTTTCTCACGGTGCTAGTGCAGCTTTGTGTTTTCTGCAAAAGCGGGCCTATTCTAACTTTACTTGCATTCAGTATCGAAGTGGTGCAGATTCAAACGATCCCACCGGGTCTCGCTGTGCGTAATGCAGAGGACTGTGAGTACCCTCAGGGCGATGCCTGTGATCTTACCTCTTCGCAATCTCCCCATATCGCAGCTGCAGTTTGGCTTGCAGGTCATGCTGAAAAAAGAAAAAGATCAGAAGTAAATTACAAACTCCACACTGTCTAATCTCATGTCCTTCATATATACAGTGTCCAGTTAACCCACAACACCCCTGCTAGTAAGGATTAGCCATATTTCTGCCCGTTAAACATTTCCTGTGGTAATGTTTATAGCGACAAATCGTCCGGAGGGACTTTCCATCACATTCAGAGCACATCCCTACTCCGTTTTAAAGTGTGACAGAAGTTTTGTTGCTCACCCCTGATAAAAGATTTCGCAGCCTCTGAATAAATTTAGTAGCAGTAGCCATGTTAGCTGTTGTGAAGGACACGGGTCTTCTTCGGTGTTCATACCGGGTTTCTCAACGCATCGCTGACACCTGCCGGCTAGCGGGGGAAACTGTAGCGCCACAAAGCGTAAAGCACAAAGCATTAAGGAGAGGAAGAGCGACACACTAGATAACTAACTCCTCTGCAAAAAAATGTGTACAAAAATGGCTGGAATTCCCAAACACTTAATGCAAAATTTTTGTAATACCCTTCAAATTCAAGCTTAAAGCCTGCACTCTAATAACATGTTGATTGTTTATTTTACAATGTACTGCAGTGGCGTACAGATGCAAAAAATACAAAAATGGTGTTTTTGTCCAACAAATTATGGCCCCAAATGTTGCTATGGCCAGTAATAAACGGAATTTCTGAAGAAAATTTCGTTGTATGTATAATGATTAATTTCGTTGAATGTCAGTGACAATAAAGTTCTCTTGATTCTTAATGATTTGTTAAAGTGTAACTTTTACTTTGGTTGTCTCTGGAGCTTGAAAAAAGGCAACTACAAATGTGTAACAAATTAAATGTAAAAACCTGAGCCCTTGACCACCACAGTGATTGTTCTAATGAGGGCTGAGGATTTTGCTGGCTTGGTTTGGGTCCACAGATGCTGTTACAGCAGTGGTTCAAAAACTGTGGGGCGTAGAGCCATTGCATTTGATTGATCATCTTTATTTTATGAAGAACACCATAGTGCAAAACGTTTTCACTCATCCATCCAAATCATTGAATTCAGGTGTATAAACCAAGCACCTAGGCACGCAGACTGCTTCTACAAACATTTGTGAAAGAATGGGTCGCTCTCGGGAGCTCACTGAATTAAAGCGTGGTTGTGAAATTTCCTAGCTACTAAAAACTCCACAGTCAACTGTAAAGTGGAAGTGATTGGGAACAACAGCAGCTCAGCAACAAAGTGTAGGGCCATGTAAAATGACAGATCGGGATCAGGGGATGCTGAGGTGCATAGCGCAAAGAGGTCACCAACTTTCTGCAGAGCCAGTCGCTACAGACCTCCTAACTTCACGTGGCCTTCAGATTAGCTCAAGAACAGTGAGTAGAGAGCTTCATGGAATGGGTTTCCATGGCTGACCAGCTACATCTAAGCCTTACATCACCAAGTACGGAGACGTGTTCTCTGAAGTGACAAATAACGCGTCTCCATCTGGCAAGCTGATGGATGAGTCTGGGTTTGGCGGTTGCCAGGAGAATGGTACTTGTCAGAGTGAATCATGACAACTGTAGTTTGGTGGAGGGGGGATTATGGTGTTGGGCTCAGCCCCTTGGTTCCAGTGAAATGAACTCTTAATGCTTCAGCATACCAAGATATTTTGAACAATTTCATGCTCCCAACTTTGTGGGAACAGTTTGGGGATGGCCCCTTCCTGTTCCAAAATAACTGCACACCAGTGCACAAAGCAAGGTCCATAAAGACATGGATGAGTGATTTTGGTGTGGAAGAACTTAACTGGCCTGCACAGAGTCCTGACATCAACCCAACAAGACACCTTTGAGATGAATTAGAGCCCCCACTGGGGGCATTAGTGGCCAACAAATATCTGAGTATGAAAAGGTTTTGAATCTTTGGATTTTATCTGGCAAAACTGTACAACAGTAGTACAGATAATTGTACACAACATCCAGAGAAGAATCAAAGGGAATTACAAAGTTTATTTGTTGCACAAGAAAACACAGTAGAGGGCGACATCGCCGGTATACCATGCAGTCAAGTATTACAGCTGTGTGCTTGTCTCATGCAGCATGCACCGAACAGAAGAGTCCACAGGAGAACACATGCACATGTACGACACTTTGACCTGCCAGCTTGTTCTTTAAGAGTACGCTCAACACCGGCCGACCTCCAGCGGCTGAAACGTCCCGCTGGTGGAGATCAGCAAAGGATTTTTACATACAAGATTATTAAAAAGAAACCCTCATCTTTCTTGATAATTTTTTTAGTGATCTCCTGTAAAGATCTTGTCCCATACTGTAAGTTTGATGTTTACATAGTTAAATTGGCTTTTTTTTTGTATACAAGACAAAACCTCTAGTGTAAATATATATTTTATTATTTATCCTCTCTCAGGTTTACTTTTGGTGTAAAGCCTTTTTCTCATGCAAATAAGAACAGGGTAAACAGCAGCAGAAATCTCCATGTTCCCCTTCACCCCGCACCCCTCCTAATTCAATTAATCTGTACAGCTTCTTTATGATGTCTGAACTCCAAGAAACTGCATGCAAATACAGAAAATGCTTCTGAGTTTGGTGTCAAACGACTCTTCAAGAACAGTTTCAAAATAAGGCACCCCCCCCCCCCCCCCAAAAAAAAAAAAAAAAAAAAAAAAAAAAAAATAAATAAATTTTTTTTTAATTTTTAAAAAAAAAAAAAATATTTTTA
>VUQJ01037727.1:0-11037 GCA_015108635.1 Andinoacara biseriatus
GGAAGGCCTGGGTTCGATTCCACCTTGGCCCGGCCTCTCTCTCACTGTGTGGAGTTTGCATGTTCTCCCCGTGTCTGCGTGGGTTTCCTCCGGGTACTCCGGTTTCCTCCCACAGTCCAAAGACATGCACTTACTGGGGTTAGGTTAATTGGCTAATCTAAATTGCCCATAGGTATGAATGAGAGTGTGAATGTAAGTTTGAATGGTTGTCTGTGTTTCTGTGTTGGCCCTGCGACAGGCTGGCGACCTGTCCAGGGTGTACCCTGCCCTCACCCTATGTCAGCTGGGATAGGCTCCAGCCCCCCGCGACCCTGAAAAGGAAAAGCGGAAGCGAATGGATGGATGGAAACCTACGAAATC
This sequence comes from Andinoacara biseriatus, assembly GCA_015108635.1. Taxonomy (NCBI): domain Eukaryota; kingdom Metazoa; phylum Chordata; class Actinopteri; order Cichliformes; family Cichlidae; genus Andinoacara; species Andinoacara biseriatus. The sequence continues at coordinate 361 of VUQJ01037727.1, forward strand.
TTGAGCCTCATCATTCACAACTTACTCTAGGATATATACTATAGTAAAATATATATATTTTATAGATTAAGAGGTATATCATATAAGTTGCAGGACTTTGTGCCACATTTTAAACATGTATGTTACAACTAAGCCTATGGTGTCTAGGAGTTAAGATGATAAAACCCACTATGGGTGTTAGTCGTCTTACCAAAACCCCTTTATTGTGGGCTGATTATCCATTTTACAAAACAATTCGTAGTCTGATGTTATGTTAGCTGCACTAAATCCTTCCTATTTGACATCTCAGGTATTTTTATGGCCAGTGCATTAAACTGAGCATATCCGGTGTTGTAAAATTTGGAAAATTGCACGTAAATTATCCACCATTGCACTGGAAACTTTGTGAGTAAGCACAAAACCGAGAACCTTATTTGCCAGTCTGGTCCCACAGGCACTTGAAATCTGGGTTTGTTGTCCTGTTATGTTAACACGTCTATTAGTGACCTAGGTGTGACTTTTGATGGGGACCTGTCATTGGATCTGGTTCATTCTTGTTTTCATCAGTTGAGAAATATCAAGAAACTTCGCCCTATTTCTAAATCTGAGATGACGATTGTTATTCATGCTTTTATTTCCTCTTGCCTGGACTGCTGTAACTCACTCTTCACCTGCCTCTGTAACACATCCTCGGATCGTCTACAGCTTGTACAAAATTCTGCTGCATTGATCCCTACCAGATCCTCCAAACATTCTCATGTTACGACTCTGCTGCACTGGCTCCCCATTAAATTTAGAATTCAATGGAAAGTTCCAGTTTTCACCATGTGGGCTCTGCCTGGCAAAGCACCCGTCACCTACATCGGCAAACTTTTGCAGTCATATGTCACCAGCAGGACTCTCAGATCTTCTAATTGGGGCTTGGTATCAATCTCTAAATCTAGACTACAAACTAAAGGTGACATAGTTTTTGGAATAGTGCCTCCCACTCTGAAATTCTTTGTTGTCCAGTCTATTATCTGTGAGCTCCATGGACTTGTTCGAAAAGCAGCTGAAGACAAAACTGTTAAACCTGCCATTTGGGTAGAATTTTTATTGTTTCTTTTCTGTGCTCTTCTAATCTCGTTTTCAGCACCATGTTGCCGACCACCTCGCCAAACAGCAATGGCGCCCTTGGTTCCAGGGACGCTGCACGCCACACGGCGGGTGCGAAGCGCTACAAGTACCTGCGGCGGCTGCTTCATTTCAGACAAATGGACTTTGAGTTCGCGCTGTGGCAGATGCTTTACCTGTTCACCTCTCCACAGAGGGTGTACCGAAACTTCCAGTACAGGAAACAGACTAAAGATCAGTGGGCCAGAGACGACCCTGCTTTTCTGGTCCTGCTCAGCATTTGGCTATGCGGTAAGTCAGTACTCAATTCCCTGGATAATTAAACACCACTTTGGTCAATTTTAATTTAACTTTTGTCTCTATTTGTCCCTATTTTACCTCTAACCCACTTTGTTTGACTATATTTAAACAAACACTTCCAGTGAAATCCGGATGTCAGCTTTGTGCAGTGATAAATGAACACTCCCTGTGTTATTGTGCAGTGTCAACAATAGGCTTTGGGCTCGTGTTGGACATGGGAGTCTTGGAGACGTTGAAGCTGCTGCTCTGGGTTGTCTTTGTTGACTGTATAGGAGTCGGTCTGCTCATATCGACCATAATGTGGTGAGCACTGTGATGGAAATAATGAGATTTCCTCTTATTTGTTATAGTTAAGACATATTGTTTGTTCTTCTTTACTTCATGCCAAATCTTACATATTCATCTCCAGGATGATCAGCAACAAGTACCTGCTGAAACATCCCAGCAGAAACTTTGATGTGGAGTGGGGCTACGCATTTGACGTTCACCTCAATGCTTTCTATCCACTTCTAGTCATCCTGCACTTCCTGCAACTTTTCTTCATCAACCGTGAGTAGACTGTTGATCTGTGTGAGTTCAATCAGCCTGTGTGGAATGAAATCATCGCATTTAAATCAAGAAATGTTCATCAGTGCAGTTAAATATGCATCTTATGTGTTAAATGAGGAATTAAAAGACATGTTTGAGGCCATAGGTCCAGTACTTTTTTTTTTTTTTTTGTGCCACAGTGGTTGATAATGTTTAGGCTTGATAATTTAAAAGATAATTGGCAGAATGCAGAACAGTGTGGATGACTCCTCTTCTGACTCTTTTTGTTTTGTGTGTTTTAGATATTGTGATGATAAATTCAGATTGGTTCCTGGGATACTTTGTCGGGAACACTTTGTGGCTGATTGCCATTGGTTATTATCTCTACATCACCTTCTTAGGGTACAATGGTAAGTCCCGTGCACACCATAATGCACAGAATTGATTTAAACAAAAATTCCTGACTTTATTTATTTTATTTTATTTTTTGCACAATTGCACTTCCTCATTTATTACCTTTTAAGAAGCACTTACTAAAAACATTCATTTTCATTATATCTTCTCTTAGGCACATTAGAAAATGAAAACGATTCTTGTTTCATACTTCATTCATTTTCATGTTCAGTTTTGAGCAAAATTAATCATTTTGAGGTTTTAGATTGTTGAGTTGTCAAAAGAAAAATGTGTCGACCTGTTAAAAATAAAAAGCTATAATAAATTGCTGATTATCGCGAAAAACATTGACTTGTTAATGTATCTACTGCCCATGAAAATAAATGTTTTATAAACTTTTGTAACTTAAAAACAAATATTTAGCCATAATTTTAAAAAATGTTATCAGCCTTAATTTTTTAACATGACCTGTATTTTATTGGATTCAGTGTGCATAACAAAATCTGATGCAGCACAAAAGCCTTGATCTTGATTTTGCTGCCATCTAGTTGTCATGAGGTTGTTGACATTAAAATTCAAATTCAAAGAGATCAGCATTGAAGGGTTTGGATGTGCAGGTTTTCACGCTGAAATAAACAGGTGGATTCATGCAGTGGGCTTTAACTGATTAGAGTTTTTTTGTTAGATGTCTGCTGTTTGTCATGAATAATAATAAATTTTATTCATAGTTCCTGCCTTGTCTTTCAATCCTCACAGCTCTACCCTTCCTGAAGAACACCGTGGTCCTGGTCTACCCCTTTGCTTTGCTTGGCCTCCTCTACATCCTCTCCATTTCGCTGGGCTGGAACTTCACTCGGGCTCTCTGCTCTTTTTACAAGTACAGAGTCAAGTAGGACTGGCTTGCCTTTGAGGTTGGACACTAGCTGGCTGACACACAATCTGTTTTCAGCTCATCTCTACGTGACAGCGAATCCATGTCCAGCTGCTGTCAGTCAGCATCTGGCTGAGAGCGACCTCTGGTGGACTCTCAGTAAACTGGGACTCTTGGTTGATTGACGCTGAGCTGTGTGACTGCTGCTCAGCTCTCTCTTGATTTTCTGTTTGGCTCCGATGTTGAACTCCAGCTACAAAGGCAGTAAACGGTGATGTGTTTGGACTAGTTACAGAAACAAGGGGGGGATGAGACACAGCTTTTACTGTTGTTCTTTTTGTATGATTTGTAAATATGACACTGGCAGGTTGTAATATAAACACAGAGGATTGTTTCTGACGAGTTTGCTGTTTCTTTGAGTTTTAATAAAAAAATAATCAAATCCTGCTTATTGAAGAGAAAAAAGGAAAGGGGAGAAACATGGGATGGAAACTTTTTTCTTTCTTTCGTTTTTTTCTAAAAGTGTACATTCCAAAGCACTTTCAATAAAAGGTTTTAACTTAAGGTGCCTCAGTTTTAATTTGCTGGCGCAGGTTCAGTTCGACCAGTTCAAAGCTTCTAGCAGCAGTGTTTTTGTAATTTCACAAATGCTTTTGTAGTAACACGCTTCAGTCTCATGGTGTCACTGTTGCTGCTGCAATCACAACTGAAAGACTCGCTGAAGCCTCACGGGGTGTTACACTGATGCTTGTACTAAATGCATACCAATGTATACTGCTTGTATGCTAAATGAAATGAAGAGGGGGCAGTTGCAGCTTTAATTGTACACTTTTAGTATGGTTGGAAAATCTCATCAGCTGTATTCACAGTGTGTCCATATTTTTATAGTCCGCCTTCAAACATCAAACCGATCTGAGCCTAAATGAAGGAACAATAACACATAAGGGACAATCCTACTGGTGTATCCTCCATCCTCAGGGCTATTGCATACAAAAACATGAAAGAGTTAAAACCACATAATATATGTATCATTTATAGTACTATACTCAGTGGACCAAAATGATTTTTTTTGTCATAAGTTGTGGTCGTAGTACTTCAGCATCCAGTTGGTGCTACAGAAGAGGAGTGACAATAAAGGCAGTAATGTGTTGTGGCAGGAAATTTCAAATGCAACTTTTATGAATTCTCAACAAATATCAGGAAAACAAACAAACTGCCTGGAGTTCGTCACACAGTGTGTCTGCTAGCCAAAAGGTCCATCTGCTGTATTTCCAGGGAGAGAAAAGAAAGAGAAGTTCATGCAGAGATGAAGAAGAGAGGTTAGATTTAAAGGTAAGAACTGTTCAGTGACATCTGATAAACTGGACATTTAAAGCTTACATTTTAAAATCAGATCTTGGATCTGTGTGAAATTAGGATTTGTCGTATTGTGAAATGTCCTGCAAAACAAACTGAGGTACACTAACTTTGTGTTATTCAAAGCTTACATGAAAATACTGCAGTTTATTGCAGGTTAGTTGGATGTACAGTGTTGATTTTGCAGTAAAGCTCTGTGTTGGTGAGATTCGTTCACTGAATTCCACCTTTTATACAAACTGTATGCTGTCAGTATAAAGACAGTATATGCGGTACCCAGCTACCTGTGTGCAAGCGAATGCAACTTCACTGTAAATGCCAAGAGGAACAATTAATTTTCCCAATGGGCCATGTGAGAAGGTGTTTTGATCGAGAAGAACTAACAAATATTATTTTCTTTTTTTTCTGACTTGGGGTGTCACAGAGTCACTTGAGCAATAAATTAACCTCATACTATCATTTATATCCTACGATGAAACAATGCAGTATTTTCATGTATATTACAGTTCTTGTAGCATTTGTTCCAGCAGTCAACGTGCCGATCGCAGGAGCTTTGTTATAAATGCAACTACTTTGTGGAGCGAGAGCTTCGTGTTCCATAAATCTTGACTGCAACAGCAAGACATTTTATAGCCTTAGTGCCATTCTCAGATTTGGGATTGCCAATAAGTCAATAAAATATGTATACCTTTACATAACTGGGTGTGTTTTCTTTGGTATGTGGCTGATGACAGAGCGATGATTTCCTTTTCTTGATTTTGCAGTCAAGCTTTATACAACACGAAGACCTCACAGCATACGTGTTTCCCCACAAACTTAGAAATACTATGTAGTTACGAAATGTCACAGAGTAGTTGTATTTATTAATATTAAAATTTATTGAAAGTATAGCCCCTTAAGAAGAGATCCTAAAGACATGAATATAAAATTATAATTCATATTCACACAAAGCATCCTTACAAACACAAATACTATTAATCTATAAATTACAGACACTCCGCTGACCTTCTGCCACCCACAGCTCCAGACCTCAGAGACTCTACTGGAAAAAAATATTCCCAAACACTACAGGTTATGAAGCTGGAAGTTAGAATAAGCAACTGAAATATTGAGAATTTTGTTGTATTTTGTCTGTGGAATCTCATTGAGGTAACGCAACGATGTAGGATTTTCATGCATATTACAATTCTTGCATTCATTCGCGCGATCAGCATGCTTATTGCCTGTAGCAGTCGTGCTATGATGGTTAGGGTTTCAAGTTTGGGTTGGGGTAGGGTCTTGTATCAGCTGATCGATTCATGTGGACACGGCAACTCTGCCTTGCAAGTCTCCTCAAGCGAAATGAGATACTAATCCTTTTTCCATTACTTGCAATATTGTTTTTTATTTGTATGCATGAAAAAAATGACGTTTGTACTTTATACTTTGTATCATCAAATTTATGTGGCGTTCAGGGTCAATCCAACTTTACAAATAAAGGGATACCATTGGCTGTGTCATGTACCAAACACCCTGCTGCAGAGATTATCCAACAAGTTCTAGTTATGATACCAGTTTTGGAAGAAAAGACAAGATCAGATACTCAAAACTTTCAGATGTTTGCAATGTCGTGGTAGCCAAAATTAAATAGCATCTGCCATGATTTGCTGCCACACAGCTGAGGCAAACTGGGCAATAAAAGAAGGACTTTCTCACAGATGGTGTTAGAGTAAAGTTGAGATATGGTCAACTTCTCCAACGCCAAGCTGGACAAATAGTTTCTCATTGAATGTTGTGCATGATTTGTTGCACTGCAACACAAAAGGATCATTGCAGAAAAAAAAAATCACTTTTTATTTGTCGTGATGAACCAAACTCAGGCTTTCAGGGTGCACAGAGTCATTCTACTTGATTGCATTGATCAAAATTTCCTGGAACATCTCCAAGTCAACTTTCTTCAGGATGAAGACCGTGTGTTCTTTCTTCAGCTTATGCATGTAGTCGAGCACCATCATGCCTCGGGTGTAGGTCCCCTCCAGCTCCACTGTCACTGCAACCTGAAGCACAAACATAAGAATTTGTTGACGGTGACTTTAGATCAAATGTTTAGTACTTTAACCTTGTCATGGTGCTGGATCTTAAACCCAGGGCTTCTCATTTTTGGACTATTAATTTTTTAATTGAATATTTTCTTACCATTTACATTTTCCTGTGTGTATTAGTTCCCTTAGTATTTCCCTCCATATCTTTCCTCTGTGTTATTTCTTCTGTTATTATTTCCTTTATTGCTTTCTGTTTTACATTTTGCACTTATACAGTTTACGTAATAAAAGCTTGCCTTTCTGGTTATTCACATCTGTGGCTCCTTTTTTGCCTACCTGTGACAAACCTGATAAAAAGCGCTTGTTGCTTACCTCAACACTCTCAATTATGAATTTGTTGACGTCAGCATCAATGTCAGCATTGACAGCAGCAGCCATGGCGTAGGCATCACAGAGATCAAACTCACATCCTGATGATTGAGCTTTCTGTCAACACAATATGGCAGAGGTGTTTTGCGATATTCACCAGCGGAGAACCAAGCATTAGCAAAATGTAAGAGCTCTATATTATTGCTCAATCTCTGCCATAGTTTTTGTTATATACTATACTTTTTAACTTATCATAAAACACGGGTGTTGAACAGGCCCATGATGGCATGTGCTGCACGAACACTGAGTTCTTACTGATAACATTACATGCTACAGGCAGCACAGTAGCTTGGTGGTTAGTACTGTTGCCTCACAGCAAAAATGTCCGGCTTGGCAACCTCCTTTAGGTGCACTGTAGGTGTAGGTAACAGGTGGGAAGTCACCATGCAGCACCTGGAGAGGCAGTGATTCAAATACTGAAGATTAAATGCTAACTGCAGTAAATGTTGTCTGGTACAAAGTTATGGCTTAGGACATAATTATCTTATGCTTAGTTCATGTTTATGTTCTCAGTTGTCAGTGTCGCCACAGCTGCTTTATGCAACAATCCAATTTGCACACTCTTACCTTCCTTGATATGGCTGAAATCCTTCTCACAAACTCGGGTTTTTCAGTATGACTGGCAAACCACGTGTCACAGAAAGACTATGGGAGGAAAAAGCAGTGCACAAATGTAAGTCTCTGTGTAATTATTAATAGTCAAGTCAGAAATATTATTATTGCATCTTTTTTCAAATAGTACTTTGAACATAAATTCTGTGTTAGCACAACACTTTTAACTGTATTGTAACCGAACTTATGTCTGCAAGAAGTTTGTTTCTCTCTCACCCATGGCAGGCTGTTCCTGCAGGTGAACTCCCAGGTGGCGATGTAGGTGGGGCAGGTGTAGCGGTCCAACACGATGTAAGCCGCCTCGGGGTCGGCTACGAAGTTAAACTCTCCACAGATTGTGGTGTTACCCCTGGCTGCACACAAACATCAACACAGACTTCATTCTTGTGGATACAGGAGATAAATAAGACTGAAATCAGAGTGAATACTCTGAGGAGGCAGCCTACATTCAGTGTTTCCTCCCATGATGAAGAGCGCCTTCAGCTTTTTAGGCAACGAAGGGTCCAGTTGCACTGTGACAGCCAGGTTAGTGAGGGGGGCAGTGCATACAAGTATGACCTGAAGGTGGAAGGCAGTGTATTGATGATTTTAGTGGCCCTATTAGTCATAATGAATTTTTTAAATTGACAAATGTATTGAGAATGTCATTTATTGTCATTTATGGTAATACATATAGGTAGTTTTAGTAGAAAGTGAAGCTGGTTAACGTTCTGCAAGGTGCTGCAGTTCCTCTAATGGCCACTTGAGACTCCACAGACTCTCATGTTAAAATCTACAACTTTAGAACAGAAATAAAACCATAACATGGACATAAAGACATGGTGATGTCATCTGCAGGTAACCAATGGCATCCCTGTCTAAGGTAGGGGTCTCAAACTCCCGACCTGCACTGTACATATACAGTATCACAGAAAAATGAAGCTCTCAAATTTTAGTTATATTAGATATTTAATTTTTACTTATGTAAAGAAGTTTAATGAGGCAAACTCTCACCTCTCCAGGGTACTCATTCACAAAGCACCAGATCCAGGCCTGGGGCGTGTGGATCTGGAATGTCCCCAAACCCATCTGTCCCAAAGTAATCACTTGCATTTATTGTACGGGCCACCAGAGGCTTTGAGCAGCCCCGATACACTGGAATCTGTATGAATATTACAGGTTGCATATAAAAAAGAGCTGTCAACACAGTCATTACAAGGGCTATCAGTGTGATGCAAACTTACATCCAGCCTGTTGCAGATTTTGAGGACACGCAGGACATTCTTGAGGACATTTTCCACGGATGTGTTGCCATTGCAGCAGGTGATCCCCAAAACTTCCACATCAGGCATGGAGAGGGCTATCATAATGGCAACAGCATCATCCACCCCTGCATCCACATCAATGATGAGCTTCTTCTTCATCCTGTTCAACCACAAAAATAAATAAATAAAAATAGTATGCAAACATATAAAAAACATTAAACGGTTAAAGCTCTAAAGTCACATTTGCAGATGACAAAGTGAAAAGAAAGTGATTGAATTATATTTTAAAGATATCATAAATGTCACAGTACAGTGATAATCTAACGTGATATGAAATTATATTTTAAAATGTAAAATACTCACATGGTGAATGGATTCTGACAGATGTTTGCTCTTTATTGATTGGTGCTGAATGCTGTAACCTGAAGAGTAATGAGAATTATATAAAGAGGCATCGCATGAGATCATGACTAGCTCCACCTCAAGGGTTTTCTGTAGGCGTCACAATGTTTAACTTGAATTTGGTAGTAAAAAAAAGAGATTAAAACTGTGTTTCTTTTAGAAATACTCTGAATTTAAAAGTAATATAAATAAATATAAGTAGACACAGGGTGAAGTTTATTCAGAAAAAAATGTAATTGTTCTGCGTGACTGAAAGAACAAGTAATGCTGAATTAAAACTCAGCTGTAACAGGAATGTGTGGAAAACAGTGGATTTGATAATCTTCCTAAGGCATCTACTCCAGAGACACCAGCATCCAGCAAGCATGCAGATTCTTAACGTGTAACACCTGTATCCTTTGGTATCACTAAATGTGTGTTTATATCTTGTTATTACTGTGTAATAAGAAGGTTATTACAAAAATGATAACTGCTAAATTTGTAATGTTACAAGCCAAGGTGGACTTTTTCTATTTTTTGTGTCAGAAAGTAACAATTTAGATGTTTTCCACAACTGCATTACGTAAAATATGTTTCCTTCTTACCTGTGCAGGTATTAAGCATGGAGGATCTAAGAAAAGCCTTAGACATTTTCTATCTTTATATATGGGGTTTAATTCATAGATTAAATAACTTTGCGGTATCGTGGCAAAGGGTGTGACCTGATTTCTAATTTCAAATGGTAACTGAGTGGTGCTTAAGTAAACGGTCTGCTCAGTGGAGTTTAATCACACAACCTTTCAATAGCTAGAAAGAGAGAGGTTTTTGTGGAATTTAACTTACACAAGTTAAATCTATAGGTAGGAACTTCTTACATACTCTGATCTTTGAGCAATCAAAGTTTGGGTTACTCACTCAAGCAGATAAAAAAATTATATGATTATAAATATTGAGAAACCGAAACTTCAACACAGATACGTGAAAAGATGAGTGTCTGCACTTGGCCAGTTTCCTGAAAAGTCACACTGTGTTATTATTTGTTTGCAGCAAGCAAGTTCCAGCCTACAATATGTGAGCTGCCTGCTATCAGATTTTACCCACATAAACTGATGTTGAAAGCAGAAAGGGCAAGAATATGCTGAAGGGTTTACGGTGATACTTTCAAACTACAACTACAATTCTGAAAATGCTGAGATGCTGTATAACATGTAAATAAAAACAGAATGCAATGATTTGCAAATCTCACAAATCTTTATTTTGCTCACAATATAACATGGAAACATGCAGACAGGTCATTTCAGCACCAGGATTCTTTTACAATAATTATTATTATTATCCTTTATTTATAAAGGAAGTCTCTTGAGACTTGATGTCTCATTTACAAGAGAGACCTGTTGTACACATCAAAGACATACAAAAGACATAAAAACAGTAAAAGGCCTATAAAGCC
>VUQJ01037729.1:11478-22069 GCA_015108635.1 Andinoacara biseriatus
GGCATATATTTAGTGGAGCCACACTGGCAGGAAGAGAGAGATGGAGGCGTGACAAGCAACAAAGGTCTCCGAGCCAGGAATCAAAGTGAGGATTTTGTACTGAGTGTACCATCAGGCCGCCAGACTCCCTCAATCACGTAAAATTCTTCACGTTATATAAATGAAACACGCTTCACGTCTTTTAAATTTATCACAATTTACCAACCTTGACGCAACGTATAAAAATATTTTCAGATGGATTTTGCCGAAAAGAATGATGTCACACACTATGAGTCTAATCCGAGGCAGAAGTATAACGTGCTCATGTCAGAGTGCTCTGAAATGGTTTTCTCCGAGGCAATCGCTTTAAAAGCTTAGCTTGCTTCTCTGCCCAAAAACCATCAAGGTAATAAGATCAAAGTCACAACCACCGACTTGCTGTCAAAAGATCCATGTGCCACTGTGAAACATCGCGGCTGAATCCTAAACAATACTGCTCTTTGATTTGAGCAAAGATATGTTTGCGCCGCTGTTGTGCTCTGATGTGTAGTATCAAGAGGGGTGGCACAGCCATTTTTAGTAAACAGTGTGAGCTGCAGCAGCAGGAGAAGCAACAGACTGATTATTACTTCGATTTTTGAGTAGGAAAAACATATTTTTGTTAATTCCTCTGGGGAGAGCTCCTTCGTTTAGATCTATGGAGAAATGCCTCCTCCAGGAAACCCAACCTCTGGGTCACCTTGAACATCCCAAGGGGACACCACTATCACTGGAAAGCTGAAATATCATGCTAGGTCTGCCATCCTTCCCACTTAGTCTTAAAAAACAGGCAGGTACCACACCAAGGGGAGAATTGATCGATAGATGTGATGGATGGAGCTGCCTGCCTATAGGAGAGGGGCTGGAGGACCGACGGGATGGGAGAGAAGTAATGAGAGCGGGTGTGACTGATGGGGTGGGGGTTTGTGGTGTGAGGTTGGGTAGGTGGCCCTCTTTCCTTTCACTAGAACTGCCAGTTTGGCCTAATGAGACTTAGAGGGCTCATGTCCTGGGGAGGGAACTGAGGAATTGAGATGCTGCTTCTCAGCAGCTGACTGTCTGGCTAGACAAACCTGAAGTTTACTACTTGAGTATTGTTCTGAATCCAGGGCTGACAAATCTACAGTTCTGTGCAAAAGTCTTAAGACACCCCTCGGTTCCTTATATTTTGTGAGGAAAATAAAAAAAATAGGTGTAGTGATTTTTGAACTACTCAAACATAAATGGAAATACAGCATACAAGGCAAAAACTGAGTTTGTGCAACTTCTAACAAACTTTAACACAGCCTGAACTCTCTGAAGCAGCTTTCTTGTCGTTTATTTAAGTAGTCTTCAGCAACAGTTCTCAGGCTCCTTGAAGGACATTCAGAGCTCTTCTTTGGATGTTGGCTGCCTTTTGTTCTGTTCTTTGTCAAGATGATCCCACACTGCTTCAGTAATGTTGAGGTCTCTGGGGAAGTCAGTCCATGACTGATAGTGTTCCATCCAGGTGTACTTTTACTGCATTGGCAGTTTGTTTGGGATCACTGTCATGCTGAAAAGTGAAGCGGCTGCCAATCAGATGCTTTCCAGATGGTGTTGCATAGCATCTTACAGTCACTCTTCCACAGAGACCACTTCTGATGAGGCTTCAGCAAAAGGTAGATGGATCAACTGGGAGGCCAGATGTGCCTCTCAGGTCCTGTGTCAGGTCTTGGCTGGATTGTTTCCTATTTCTTAAGGACATGACTTTCAGATACTTGCCTTGTGCTGTAGATAGTTTCTTTCTCTCTTCTTTTTGGTCTTCACTTGTCCAGTTTCCTCCATTTTTTTAAGGACACACCGCACACCATACTGAGATATGCAAAGCATTTGGCTAGTAGCTTTTTGGGAAACACATTACTATTTTTTGTCTGTAAAAGTGAACATCTAAACAAATGGGAGCAATTTATGTGTTTTTGCAATAGGCTGCAAGTAAAAAAAGTGCCTAAAGATACCATTTAAAATTGGTTCTTCTTCATGTCTGTGTAGACACAACATTGGTTCATCCTTTGAGTGATTATGAGGTGGTTCGCTCAGATAATTCTCTCCTGACTGCTCGTCCTGTTGGTTTTACAGAGCTTTTTCTCAGCTTTCATTGAATTTGCTTTGGTTGGTTTTCATTCACTCTCAGTGCACTCATCAGGACTGCTTCCAGCCTCAGTCGGCAGCTTGTTTTCAGCAGCAAAAAACTCACTTGCCTAAAACCAAAAGTAGAGGAGATGAATATTTAGCCGTTAAATAACAAGATAATTCTGCAGGAGCTGGCGCATGGCCAAACAGAGCTAAAATCTAAGCAAACACTGGATTTGCATTCATCAGATGAACACAAAAAGGATTCAAAAGGGATTCTAATGCTCTTTAAGTATAAATAAGCATCTGTATGCCTTAATATCAGGGTTATGTTAGTGATGCTGAGCCACTGCCAGTGAAAAAATGGTGTTTTATTTACAGTCATGTTTGTAATTAACTCCTATTAGGTGACAGATCCAAGGCTGCTGACTCTAGTGACACATTTTCAGGGTGAAAGATTTCTCAGTCTGCAGCAGCATTGTATGCTCAGTGCTCACTGAGATCTGAGGAGAACATTCTGTACACTGGGTTTAAAAATAGCATGTTTACAACTAAACTTGCTTATTTTAGAAAATAAAGTGCCGTTTTTGAACTTCAAATCAAAAATGAATTCCATCCTTGGTATGTCATGGACTGGAGAGCACCCAAATGCAGGACACAAGCAGACTTAAAAGCAAGTCTTTAATTTGAGCAGAGCAGAATCCAACATGCAAAGGAAAGAAGCAGGTATCGAACAAGCATGACTGAAGAGCACGGCAGGAAGAACTGCAAGCAGGTGTTTGACATTGTTGTGGAGGAATTTTACCGCAGTTTTAGTGTTTTTCAGATCATTGTCCTGCTGCATAACCCAAGTGCGCTTGAGCTTCATGGCATGAACTGACTGGACGGTCTCCTTGAAGAGTTTCTGATGACTGATGATGTTCTTTTTGTGAAATATTGTATTAGTTTGATGCCGGATGTAATGGAACTTAAATTTTCCAAAAAGTTTTTCTCAACTTTTGTCTCGTCAGTCCACAGAATATTTCCCCAAAAGTCTCGGGGATCATCAAGATGTTTTTGGCAAATGTGAGACGAGCCTTTGTGGTTTTTTTTGGTCAGCAGTGGTTTTCTCCTTGGAAATTTCCTATGGAGGCCATTTTTGCATTGTCTCATTCTTGTTGTTCAATCATGAACTCTGACCTTAACTGAGGCAAGTGAGACCTGCAGTTCTTTAGATGTGATTTTGGGTTCTTTTGTGACCTCCTGGATGAGCTGTTGATACACCCTTGGAGTAATTTTGGTAGGTCGGCCACTACTGGGAAAGTTCACCACTGTTCCAAGTTTTCTCCCTTTGTGGTTCTCACTGTGGTTCTCACTGTGGTCCCAGAGCCTGAGAAATGACTTTGTAATCCTTTCCAGACTGATAGATGTCAATGCTTGTATTTCTCAGCTCTTTTTTTAGATTGCGGCATAATGAGTCGCTTTTTGAGATCTTTTAGCCTCCTTGGCTTTGTCAGAAAGGTTCCCTACGCTACTATGACTTTTTTGTGAATATCTTTGTTTGTTTACAAAGAAAACTTTGTAGGGCATTCCAATAGGGATTTCCAATAAAATCTGCAGATGCTTCTTATTGCTGCTTCAATGAGTGGCTCATATTTTCTCAGTTCTCAGTCATATATTTCTGAAAACAACACACAAGGCAGCAGAACGTGTTGACTGCTTCCTAGATTTATAAGAGAGGGTTTAAAAAAAAGAAAAAAAATACTATTTCTACTAATGATAATAATACAGCATTTTCTGGATAACTTCACAATATGCATACAGAGAAATGCTGTTACATAGTAACTGTATAGCCTTTGTATAAACAGTGAAATGGAATATTTTTATGTTTCATTTCCTGTGTGAAGATGAACATTCCTGGTTTTCTTTAAGGATTTTGTCCTGACTGTGTATAACATACAGCAATTTCTAAACATAGTCTAGTAATTAGTAATAATTTCCAGGCAATAGTTACCCAATAATAACAAATGATATAAAAATCACTTCAAATGATTTAAATAGATCCACACACGTGTCCTCTAACTGCACAAGTCTTGTTTTATGATTTCAAGTCATGGCAGACAAGGAAAATTCTTGGGAATGATTGAATTTATTGCAATTCACTGTGAAACCTGGCAAATTTTCAGCTGAGGATATGTTAAGATACTTTAGCAAATTTTAAAAAATTGACAAAAAGATCTCAGGAGCACAATATCAAAATGTCATCTAAAGCCAGCTAACAAAGCTTGGGCTATTTCTCAAACTGTAACTGGCACTGCTGTTAGTCGAAGTGGTTTCCTGCTTTCATTGCAGGCTCATATTTAGAAATGTGACAGTGTCGTGCAATCTTGCTGAGTTCCTGTATTTTGTAGTGATAAATCACAGTTATAGTTATTCATCACTGATGAGAACAATTTGGGTCATAAAAACCCAGATTGGACAATGACGAAGGCCAAACTGCAGCACACAGACTCTGTTTGAAACTGATAAGCAGTCTCTCTCTAGGCAGAGGCCTCCACATGATCATGTGTGTATGTCTGTGACATTTTCTGATGCTTGAATACATTAAAAGTTCAATTTTTATTTTCTAATTAAAGTGCTTCAGGTGTCTTCCTTCACAAACAAACCTATTACCTGTCAATTTGGTGACCCCCCGACGTGATAAGAACTGATAACAGGTAATGACAGGTGATTTATGAAGGAGGATGATTGGCAGAAGAGGACAAAGGGGAATATTTTCTCCAGGACTCACCTTGGGACTCACAGGGGGCGCCTCATAAAAAATTTAAGCAGAAACCTGTTGTTTAAATAACTGAATTATGCAAAATTGAGTGTGAACAAATTACGTGCGTGAGGAGGAGTTAAGGACACGAGAGAATAAATTTTAGAGACTCTGCTAAATAAACAGCTCTCGTGTGGACACAACTGTGAACAACATAGCAGGTCGAGTTCTCACTATAATGACCATCTTTATCCCTGCTTTTGTGTCTTATCTATAGCTGTATTCTTCCTGTGTGCAGGAAGCTAAATTCAGAGGGAAAGCTTTGCAATCTGGCCCAGAGTCACATTTCTAAACCCTTCTTTCTCCGTATTCTGTAAACTTTCATTGAGCTGTTTTAAGGCTGATGATGTTAACTTTTGCATTGCTTTCACTTATTCCTCCCATCAGTAACTCTCTAGTTTTTGTTTTGAATCTACCCCAGATCACAGGAGTGATTGTCAGTCAGAGGAAATGCAAACTAGAGATTGTGGTGCAGTGGTTAGCATTGCTGCCTCACAGTTGGAATTTTTACAAATCATGCAAAATGTTTTATTTTCTGCATAATAAACACATAAACAGCAGTAAGTCTATAATTCACACAGTATCAGAAATGAGAGTGCATGCGATGCATATTTATACTGAATGTGCTTAACATATATGGTATTTCCTTAGATTTTTGGCTGGATTTATGATTTAGTAAGAAAACGGGAACATTAGTTTTTCTGTATATGATCTCTTTGCTCTGTATTAAAGTCCCACTTGTCACAAATTGTGCTGTATGCATGGTAATAACGGCAATGCTTCCTAATAGTAGTTTATATCGTCCCCGTTTTGCACTTTATTCTCGTAAAATTAGCAGTTCTAAAATTTTATCTGAAATGCCCTACTTCAGACGCATATTATTTTTCAATCATTAAAAATTAAAAAGTGGACTTTGCTGTGATACATTTGGTCCACCTGGTATTTTTTTTAACTACATTTGAACTTTTTCCAGTCTTTTGTTGCAGTTGTTCCAGCATTTTTCAGCATCAAACTCAAAACCTCAGCATCTGCTCCTGCTACTAAAAATATAATTTTTACTCTGTAAATTTAACATAAGTTTTCTGATGAAATGAGTGAGGATAGTGCAGTCACAATATATGTTGTATTTTGATGCACAAAATATCTTATTGTGCTGCAATCTCCCATTTGTCCACTAGGTGACAGCAAAACAAATAAACCTCTGCTGCTGCCGTTATTCTAGTAATAAGATTTACTCATTAAACTGGTTCCTTTTTGTATTTTTCTCATTGACTGCTGATTTAGTTTTTATTAGGATTTATGTTTACATGTTTCAGTGGTATAATGAAGAATTATCATAAGCATTTCATAAGATTTAAGACTTTCATTCGTAAAGAAATCAAATTTATGCATTGTTTACAGTGATGATCCTTCTTCGTAACTTCTGCAATTGTCTGTGACGTGCTGGATATGAGCTTCTGGTCCAAATCGTGATTGATCATCAGTGCTCCAAGTTGATGACAGATTGTGATCTTCTATTTGTTTGCCTGCTTTTAAGGACTGACCATCTCAATTGGATCATCATTTGGTGATGTCCAGGCTACTTAGTTATCACTTTTGCCTTGTTACATGGTGCTCCATCATGCTGGAAAATACAAAAGATTATCACTGCATATGTGGAAGAAGATGGATGGATGGATGGATGAAAGATGATTTCATGACAGTGTTTTGAGGCAGAATTGTGAATGAGCCCTGTCCCATGGATGAGAAGCAACCTCAAACATGGAGAGTCTCAGGATGCTTCACTGTTGGAACAGCACCAGGAAAACTATTGCACCAGGGCACTTAAAAAATATAAAACAGTCTGATTCCTTAGAAACAAAATATAAAGAAATAAAAGTGGTTCAAGACTTTTGCACAGCACAGAGTGAGCATTTATATATGAATATCTGACCAGTTTATCAACATAATACACTAATTTAATGTCTGTGTCCTCACTATCTTTATTCATTAGGTGACCTCTCAGACAAGCAGGAAACTATTGTTAATGTAATTATACACAGGGAGCATCAATAAACATGTGGTTCAAAGTTTATTAATCATTTTTAATATTTAATTTGTTGTACAAAACTTCCCTGAAATCAGCAACATCAAGATACTAACCTAAGGTCTAAGAAAATGCTCAGCAGATAAAGACTTTATGTTTGGGGGAGATTGGATCGTCTACAATCTGTGTACTTTCCCTGGACTCCAGTTCTACCATTAAAGTAACTAAAACATATATTTTAAGAGCGTCACCAGTGTTTATGTTGATAACTGGCCCAGAGTCACATTACGCATGAGCGTAATGTTGCAATGCTTTGTATTCACAAGCATTCTCCTACATACATTTCTACTGCAGGTCTATATTTAGTCACTAACCAAGGATTAAAGTATGAAAATATTTTGACGGGGAAGGGGTCCTTCCAGTACCGAACAATCGCTAGCATGAATAGCTGCGCTTGCTAGCAATATGTCCATGGTGATAGCGATCCGCTCTGGAAGCTGAAGTACAGAAACAAATACCAGCAAATAACAAATTCTCAGCACAGCAAGCACAACGCACAAACAAGGTAGATTGCGGTGGAGGCATGAAAAACATGTTAGCAATGACCCACTCAGTGCTAAAGGGAATCCGTCGCAGCGACGGAGAGCTTTTTAGACTCAGTTCTCATTCCTAGCTTTCGTTTCGATGTCTCACTATGGGATGTGCCTCCCTGCGTATTCCTCAGAAGCATTTATCTTATTCCGCCAATCCTGATTGGCTGGTGATCGCGATGACCATGTCAGTCAGAGCCACCCCTCCCTTAAGTAGCCTGCGCTACAACATAGTCATTATTCAAACACCTCTTCTCGCTTCCGAGCATATCTCAAGAGCAAATACGCCAGCTGGTTTAACTGTCCAAAGAAGAGAGCATTGCCAGCTTCTCCGTCGCTGGGCGCTAGCTGCCTTCCTTTGCTCGCCTCTCCCCGAGTCTTCACCATAGACCGGGGCATCCTATCACCTAATCTCTGGTAAGACGAAGATAAAATTTTCATTCCCCCTTCTCAAGCTGCCAAGCCTAGCACTGCGGCCGCCCCTCGGGGCAAGGAAGACAGCACACCAGCTTCCCCCGCTCCCAGCATGGATTTACAGAATGTGTGCAAATTTACAGCCTGCGTCCAGGCTGAAAATTCCGTGGCCCGACATCATAACGGAGACCACCAGATCGTTACGTTACGAGGGGAAGAAATTGCCCCAGGCCACCAGGGCGGTGAAGCAGTCTTCCCGGAGCTGTTGGAGGAGGTAGTGGTCTCATGGAAGGACCGCCCATTCAGCAGCAGTAGCCGAATACAAGGGGCTTCTTCCCTGGATTTTGAGGGCATGGAGAAGCACGGCTTGCTCCACATGCCCCCTATGGAGCAGTTAGTTGCAGCCCACCTCCATTCACGGCGAGCAGCAGCATCCTCCAGGAACCCCAGACCCCCGTCCAAGGCGGACTGTATTCAGTCCGCCATGACTGAAAGGGCCTACAAAGCCGCCGCTTTGTCTGCTAGGGTGCTAAATGTTTCCTCTATGCTCACCGTTTGCGAGGACATGGCAACTAGGCCCGACCCGAATGTGTGATTACAGACATCCGCCTCCGCGTGCAGTGCTGCACAGTCCAAGCTACAGGAAAATCCATGGGAATGATGGTGCTGCAGAAGCGTGCCAGATGGCTCAACCTGACAGACCTATCAGAGAGGAAAAAGGAGGAAATCCTGGACATGCCGATCGTCCCTGATGGCGTTTTCGGGACTGCTCTGGCTTCCATGCAGCAGAGATGTGAGGCGAAGAAGAGGGAGAATGAAGCCCTTAAAATTTGCCTTCCTCGGAAAACCGAGCCGATACCTCCTCCGGCCTCGTGACAGACCTTTGTGCAGGGTGTCCCTCGGCTACCCCCTCAGTTCAGGATCCCAAGACGGCCCTAGCCTCCTCCCGTAACCCCACCGAGGCAGCAGACGGGAGCAGGCTGGCCACGAAAAGGCCAGACTCAGACTGCGGCTCCACCAGGACAACCAGCACAGTTCTCAGTCAGCAGGCCAGGAAGAAGAAAAGAGCAGCCTGACAGGCCGCTCACTTCTTGCAGGTGAAGAAGCTGGATGTTCCGCCTTCACCAGCCCCACCTGTTATGTTCAGGAGTGTGTTGCAGGGGTACCCCCACCCCATGGACTCCCCGTCACCGCGCGTTATGCCCACACGGAGCACACGCGTCCAGGCCACGAGGAAAGGAGACTTTGTTCCGGGAACAGCAGACCCTGTCCCCCCTATAAGTCGCACAAACACACACCCTTATTGTAACCCTTTACTTAAGCTCAGCCTAATTAGTAAGAGTAGTAGACCAGTATCTAGGTTCGGAAGAGGTATTGTATGCTAGGAGTGAGGTGCAAGGAAATAGCTGGAGCCAGGAAATGAGTTAGAAAGTTATTATTTTTTAACTTGAATATAAAATAGAAAAAACACAACTTAATTTAACAATTGGCATTCAAAATCCCACTTCAGGTTTGTTCACACTCACATTAATAACCAATGTTCATTTAGTCTGAGTCTGTCTTTGTTTTAGTCATTTGGTACCATTTAGTTCTTTTAGTCAGTCAATTAGTGTTCCAGATCTTGTGGTGAGTAGTTACCACAAGATGTATCAATGCTGAAGAAACGAATGTGGTTCTCCATTCAGGACTCCAGCTCCGGGCTCAGGCTCGCCATCTCCATTCAAAGGAGAAATCCATGCAATCCAATCAGATGGGGACTGAATCAGCACAAGAAAAACCTAGCCTGTATAACAATAATAGCATTATTGCATACCACTAGTAATCAATCATCATCATCTAGGATCTTCTGTCTTAGCTATAGCTCACTAATCCATCAGTTTTCCATCATACCATTGTGCAAATGTACACAATAGCGTTAACTTACATGCATGTTTTCTTTCCAACTCAACTGGTACATGAAATAGTTTTTAACCCATGTAAATAAACATTATGATCTTCAGTTTGCAATATTTATCAATCATGAAATTAGTATTACTTTTAATCAAGTATGAATTACTTCACCAAATGAAATACAATTTACCATTTGTTTTACTTGGCAGGTAATAAATTAAAATGGTTCAAAACTCTCAAATGAATTCTAGAAGCAGTAAACAATGTAAGGTTGTTCTTACATGGCACATAACATGTGCTTGCCTAGTGTCAGCACCGCTAGCACAGTGTTTAGCAACATTTCACACATTTACAGTGACCATAACAATACAAAACTAATTATATGTGCGGCATCACATTGTCACAAACTCAAATAAAATTCCACGTGACTTGAAAATAAGGTCCAACCACATTTTAGACACACTTCTGCAGCTAGTTAGCATACGCGATTAGCATGCTACTGAGTTAGCGAATCTTTAGCATTTTGCGCTCACTTACATATTGCATCAACATTTACTATTAACATTCACAAAACGACTCACCAAGATGGTGGTTCAGTATGATACAGCAAAGGAATCGTCATGCAACCTCTCTGCTTCGTGTTCAGGGACGGGAAAGTTTCTGAGGCTCGGTCAACAACATGTGGGTGAAACCTCTTTGCTAATGGGCACGTCATTTGCGATGAACATCAAAACAGGAAGTCAAGTAAGAGAGAGAGGATCA